>JANTNU010329808.1:0-11179 GCA_024752395.1 Erythroxylum havanense
TAATATGTATTTATTATTGCTCAAAATTATTATTATTATTATTATTATTATTATTATATAATTTGTATTTATTATTAGTCAAATATATTATTACAATTTATTAAATTTTATTATTATTATTATTATTATTATTATAATATAATTTGTATTTATTATTATTAAAATTTATTATTACAAATTTACAATCCAATCATAATAAAAGTATCAATGAATTACATATTTCTAATCATATTAAGGACCAGGAGTATATTTGTCATTTGCACTATTTTTTCGTTCTGTCCTCTGCAACCAAACACATTCTGTTCTCGAGACGAAGACAGAAATTTCTGTTCTGTCCACCACAATCAAACACTTAACTATTTTCAGTATTTGTTCTATTCCGTCCTGTTCTGTTCCGCCTCTAGTTACTGGAGACAGCAATCAAACGCAATGTTAGTGACGAGGTTGAGCTATGGGCTAGTGACCTTGCTTATTCCATCGATTTATGGCAGGATCAAGTTCGTCATTTCATTGAGGTAATCACTAGCAGATATGTTTATGTTCTTGTAGAGTATCTGCTTCATCATCCATGAGCATCAATTAAGTCTTCAGTTTAGGTGTTCCATATTTTGAAAGTGGATGAATGTTCTTAAGGTATATTACTTAATGTTCGAGTATCTGCATCGAGCACCTTCTTTAACAAATATTAAGCTTAGATATGATACATTATGCATCAAATTGACTCAACTCAGTGCCTTGCAATGCTTGTTCAGCAATTTGGGTGGTGAGTTTTATTAACACATGTTGTAATAGCTGTCGACCTTGTCTTTTGGTGTATTGTTATTGAGTTCCTTAATATATGGTTTGTTTTAGATTTGTTTTAGTTTGAGTTTATCTCCACTTTTGTAGGAGCTTTTACAGAAATTTTGTTGTTAACTCTTGTGTATATATTTCTTCTCTTTAATTGAATACGATCATCCTTTTCAACTCATATTCTGTTTTTGTTTATAAGTTTAAGGTACATAAGTGACTCTTCAAAACATGATACTGAAATACCAAATACTGAGGGGTAAGTAGACTTTTGCTTTCTGGATTTCTATCTCATGTTTTTGTTGGAAATAACCGAGCAAGAAGGTTAGAACAATTGTTGTATTATATATTGTTACCGAGAGAAAGATGCCTTTTAATAGGCTTACAAGAGAGACGTTAAAGTTTATCAAACTTATATAAGAAAATTTGAAAATAATGCTCAAAAATAAAACAAACTGCCACTGAATTTTGAAGGATTCATAATAACTTTTGGTGACTACTGTCTCCTACAACCAAATATAAAAAGAAACTAACTTTCTATAATACAAATTAATGTATTAGTAAAAAATAGGGATCGTTCCCACGAAGAATTCAGACGTTAGTAATTAGGTAATAAAAAAGGAGGTGTAATTTTGAATTAAACATAATTTAATCATAATATGAAATTGAAAAATAACTAATAGCAAAATAATAAAAATTTAACAATCAATAGAAACAAATTTTAGTTTCCAGTCTCCTTCGTTGTTAAATTTGCGTTGATTATCAACACTAAAAATAACTAATTTATTAGTTAAAGATTCGTCATGGTAAATTTATTTACCTATTTTCTCTTATATTTGGTTAACCAAAACATATATTTGAATTAACCTTTATTAATTAATAACTTGAATACGATCTCATATTTAATTAATTAATAGTTTTACAATTCAAGAAAATCGATAAACTAGACAATATATGTACGATGTATATTTAGCCTAAACAATTATTTTTCCTAAAATCATGTCCTTAATGTAGTAGATAAAAATTTTAGTCACTATTTTTTATTAAAAGAATTGAATGTCAATTTGTTTAATCTAGCGAATGATTGAATAAAATCACAAACTAGTTAAGTACTTAGCTGTAAAATCAAACAATCAAATAATGACCCAAAAAAATAATTTATATTTAATAAATCGATTGAAATAAAGAACGAAAGTTTCACAATATTTATAATTCAATAACTAAGATTTTGTCAACCAAAAAATAAAAATTTAGCACAATTTTTTCTAACTATTTAGAACTATAGCGGGCGTTGGGGTTGTCCTTGGTGTTCTCCTCTTTTTTTCACGCTGTGTCTTTTTTTTCTTTGTCGTAAGTCCACTCTTCTCCTCAGCTTATTCACTATTCATCGACGATTTGATGAATAAAAACTTGTGGGTTTATTGTCCACGCCACCTTAAAAACCCTGAGCCTTCATATGTGAAACACCTTTTATGCGTTTTAAGTAAAATGCAAAACGTTCTACGTTTTGGACTACTTACCTACATTTTACTAGCTTTGTCTTGACCCTCTCTATTGAATTTTTAATATGGACAAAGTTTAGAGTCCACTTATAAGAATTAGACTTGGGTTAACTATTATCCAAATAACTAGAACTAGTTGTTTGGGTAGTTAATCCTTACCACTTATAAACCCTTTACCATTTTCATGTTTAGTCAATATGAGACATTCTAACACTCCCCCTTTATTTGGACAATAATTGACCCAAGCCTAATTTTTGTAAATGGATTCTACACTTTGCCCATATTAAAAATTCAATATGGTATCAGAGCAGGTTTGGTCCGAATTATGAATTTCCTAATTGTCCGTTTGAATGTCCATTCCTAGCGGCCCGGTCTGGTTACTACTGCGTATGTTTCAAGTGACAACTGGATGTCCATTCCCAGTTGTACTTGAGGGGGAGTGTTAGAATGTCCCATATTGACTAAACATAAAAATGGTAAAGGGTTTATAAGTGGTAAGGATCAACTATCTAAATAACTAGTTCTAGTTATTTGAACAATAATTGACCCAAACTCAATTCTTGTAAGTGAACTCTACACTTTGTCCATATTAAAAATTCAATACTCCCTAAGCTATTGCGTCATTTCTTCTACGTCGCATGTCTTGCTGTGTCGATTTTGCCAACATGCTTGTGTGCATGAAACACACACGTTGCTTGCATGTTGGCCCTCACGTCTGCATTTTGGCCTTGCTCCTTACACTCTTACAAGACTATTTACTTATTTGACAATTTAATCTTTGGTCCAATAGCACTGTTCACGCCTTTTTAAAAACACTTCTTTGTTTCTGTTTTTCACTCCTTTGCTACGTCGTTTGCTTTATACCTGCTGCATTTCAAGCTTTTGATTGTTGCACGAGACCATATCTAATTAGGGTTAACGCCTAGTTTAGTTTTTTTTATCCCAAAATCGTAGCAGTTCTTTCTATTTAGTTCCAAAATACACCTTAACATAAAACAAGATTAATTTTCATTAAATATAACCTCAAACCTCGAGAATAAAGAAATTTAACATACAAAAAGATAAAAAAAATAAAGACACTAACAACTTTGAATTATTCATAGCCTTCAACACTCCCCATTAATTCAAAGTTGAGAGAAAGATGCCTTTTAAATAGGCTTATAAGAGAAATGTTAAAGTTTGACAAACTTTTATAAGGAAATCTGAAAGTAACGTTCAAAAATAAAACAAACTCTATAGCTACTGAATCTTGAAGGATTCAAAACAACTTTGAATTAGTCGTAACCTTCAACACTCCCCCTTAATTCAAAGTTGGTGATGTGCAATTGTACCCGAAGATCTTCAAATATTCCAATTGGTAATGCCTTTGTAAGCAAATCAGCAAGCTAATATTTTGAATTACAAAATTTTGACTTCAGTTCTTCTACTGCCACAAGACCCCTTATTAAATGATGTTTGATTTTCATATGCTTGGTTCTTATATACATAACTGGATTTTTGGCCATAGCAACTACAGATGAATTATCACACATAATATGAGTTGCCTCTATTTGCTTTTGTCCTAAGTCTCCTAGCAATTTTCGAAGCCAAACTGCTTGGCACGCATCAATCATTGCTGCTACATACTCAGCCTCAGTTGAGGATAATGCAATTGTAGCTTGTTTCTTTGATATCCATGATATTGGACCTGATCCGAGAATAAAGCAATTCCCTGTTGTACTCGTCCTATCTACATGTGAATTAGCCTAGTTATTATTAGAGTAACCTTTCAAGTTGAAGTTCTGACCTTTCATATACTAGATTCCATAATCACTTGTTCTACCTATATGGCAAAGAACCCTCTTTATAGCTCCATGATGTTGTTTTGATAGACAATGCATAAACCTTGAGATTACACCAACTGCAAAAGACAGATCAGGTCGAGCATATGTAAGGTATATTAATTTTCCCACCAAGCTTCTGAACCTCTTTGCATCTGCCATATCCGTCCCATCTTCTAGTTTCAATTCCTCATTTGTATTCATAGGTGTAGTATCTATCTTACACTTCTCCATATTGTAACTCCTCAAAAGGTATGTTGCATACTTCTGTTGAGACATGAAAATGCCACCATCTATCTGTTTAACTTCAACACCTAGGAAATATTGTAATTTTCCTAAATTTGTCATTTCAAACATGCTCATTATGACATCCTTAAACTCAATTATCAATTGGGTTTATGACCGCATGTATATCATATCATCCACATACAAACTAACTATGAGAAGTTCATCAATGCCTTGCTTCTTTAGGTACAAAGTTGGTTCATTTGGACTCCTTTTAAATCCATTTTGATGAAAGAAAGTGCTTATCTTACTATACCATACACAAGGAGCCTGCTTTAATCCATATATTGCCTTTCTTAATTTGTACACCTTCTCTTAGGATCCTTATACCTCAAATCCTCTTGGTTGTTGAACATAGACCTCTTCTTTCAATTCTTCATTTAGGAAGGCTAACTTAACATCAAATTGATAAACATTTTATTGTTGTTCTGCTGCTAGTGTAATAATAACTTTAACTGTCTCAAATCTTGTAACAAGAGAAAAAGTTTCTTCATAGTCAGTACCTTGCTCTTAAGTGGATCCTCGTGCCACAAGTCTGGCCTTGTGTTTACGAACTCGTCCATCTGAATGAAACTTAGTCTTAAAAAGCCACTTAAAGCTAATGGCTTTCTTTCCTTGAGGTTGGTCAATCAGTTCCTATGTGGCATTTTTCTTAATTGCTAAAATCTCATCATTCATTGCTTTCTTCCATACTTCACTCTTCATAGCTGCTTCAGCATTTATTGCATCACCAACAAACAAGACAAAAGTGCAAGCCTCCCCCTCAATTTCAAAATAGGGTCATGGAATTCTACCATGTTCACTCCTTCGGAGATGAATCAACTTAATGTTTGTGTCTTTCTATGAAGGCTTTAAGCTACTATTACTAGCTGTTTCTAAGGAGAATCTTATTATAGGTCAACTTGAGGACTAACCAGTTGGTCTTTCTGAATTTGTTCGACTTATTCTTCACTTACAATCGGATCCAAGGTGAGTATTGGCTTTTCTATAGCTTTCTTCCTGCTCACTGTTTCATCGAATTGAAAATTTTGACTTATCTTACCTTCAGGATCATATAGTCTGTATGCCTTTGAATTCAAGCAATAGCTAAAAAAATATATATTTCTTGGATTTCTAAGCTAATTTGCTTCTCCAAAAGTTATTAAGCCATAACATACACATCCAAAAACTTTCAAATGACTTACAAAGGATTTTGATCCCTCCCATGCCTCATATGGTGTCGTATTCCATACTACCTTAGTTGGAGAGGATAGACAGTTGTTGCTACAGCATCTGCCCAGAAGTTGTTAGCTAAGTCTTTGGACTTCATCATGGATCTCACCATTTCAACAATAGTTCTATTTTTCCGTTCTGCTATTCCATTCTGCTCCAGGGTGTAGAGTGTAGTGAGCTCTCTTCATAAAATTCATTGAATTCTTTTGAGAGAAACTCTCCCCTCGATCTATTCTAAACACCTTTAGTTTGCTACTGCATTGCTTTTCTATGAGGGCTTTGAAGTTTTTGAAGTGATCAAATGCTTCCGATTTTAGATTTAGAAAATACACCCAACATAGCCTCGTGTAACCATCAATAAAAAGTAAGAAGTACCTACTTCCTACATGAGACTCTATCTTCATTGCTCCACATAGATCTACATGAATCAGCTCTAGTCTCTTCGTAGCTCTTCTTGACTGTTGTTGGGGGAATAATCTTTTTGCCTACTTGCCTAAGACATACCCTTCACATATGTGCTTGAGCTCATTGATAGTAGGCAAGCCATTAACCGTATCTTTAGTACCAAGTAATTGCAACCCTTTCACATTTAAATGTCCTTATCGTTGATGCCACATTTCTAATTCATCAAGTCTGCTGCCGATCAATGCGTGAGTTCTTTTGTAAGAAAAATTGATAGGAAGCATCTTGTATTCTATCATCTTAACAAGCAATATAATATCACCAGTGTGTTTCTTAATAATACAAGTGTCTTTCTCAAATAGAACTGAGTGACTTTTAATTAATTGCCCCACATAAATAAATTGTGTGTTAGACCAAGTGCATAGTGAACATTCTTAATCAACTTCTCTCTACCGTCAACAGAAATGGAAACTGTACCTTTTCCTTCAATCTGCATTTGTATATCATTTCCCAAACATTCCTGAGCCTTATAGTTTTCATCTAGTTCCTTGAATTTGTCTCTTTCTCCAATCAAATGATTTGAACAAGCATTGTCAATGTACCAAATTTCCACCCTTAACAATTACGGATCATTGAATTCCTGAATAGCGATAGAATAATTAATATTAAATTAAATTATCATATTAATCAAAAATTAATCATTCATGGGATATGAGAACTCAAAATAAGAAATGCCTGAATTAAAACGTTAATAAAAGTTTAGAACGCAAAACTTCAAAAAGTTACTACTAGAACATAGAATCTCATTAATTCAGAAAAATTGAGTTTAGTCACACTTGACTTTCGTTCCAATAATAAAAATAGAAGAAAGATAAAGAATTGCTTAAAACGTGGGAAGAGAGAGAATCTCCTTCTGTTGTGAGGAATGCCCCTTTTATAAGGTTTTCTAATATAATCCTAATCTAACTCTAACTTGTAAAGATGTCTATCTAAAACGAATTCAAATTCCTATATGATAAGGATAAGACGAAGTTTTCCAGTCAAACTCTAACTTTTCCAATGATTAGTTTTATCCACTTAAGTAATCTTTCTATTTCATCCAAAATTTTGTTATGATCACCAATAGAGTCCCAATTTGATGCAATTCTCACTTTTCTTCTCTTAAAATAAAACAAACATTAATTTTCATATTTAAACACCAAAATAAATATAAAATAAAGAAGATAATGTCAAATAACATAGCAAGATAAGATTTTTTCAACATTAGAGAGGTAAAAACTTAAAAAGACAATTTTGGGCATGTGTACGATCCACGTATGTCAAAAAATTTAATGAGCAATTGAAAAAATTAGACAAAATTAGACCTAGTCGTGTTTCTTTGTTGCTTAATATTATAAGAGTTGTGGATTAGGTCATACTAATCATTCGAGTCAAAATCTCCAATCATTAAATAACTTAAACAACAAATTCAACGAATAGATCCTACTAGCAAGAGACAAACTAGTTATTATTATGCGAGAAACCACAAGAAAAATGATAAAGAAGAGACATGCTAAACAAATGGTATACACATATGCATAAAAATTAGATATTACATATGTGGTTGTTAAGAAGCTTAAAAAAATATGAAGGAGACAATAAAATAGAAGATTGTTTAGAATGGTGATGGAGCATATAAGGTTAGTAAGGGCCAAAAGCATATTCTGAGACTAAGAAGAGATAACTGTCATTGATTTAGAGCAAATGACATATATGGTTATTTATGAAAATATGTTATTAGTAATATCAATCACTTCACACAAAAATATGAGGCATTTATCAATGATTGCTATAAGAAGAGCATTATTCTAATAGTATGATCCAGTTTTGTAGCCTATCAGAGAAGTGATCTTTTGGCCATTGAATTATTATAAGCAAATATATCCATCTACCAATAAGGTCAAAAAAGGTAATAAGGAGAGATAAGAATGAACCAAAGAGAGTATCAAATGCAAACAAGATGTCGTAAAAAGAAAAAGTGTAGAAATGTGAGAAATGTGGTGCTTTTAGACAAACAATAGAAAGCATAATATAATAAGACCTAATAAACAACCTCTTAACATAAGTAAATATAGTTTAGTTATCCTTTTTTATTTAGTTATCAATGCTAACATTATGTATGTTATTTTATAGTTTAAAGCAACTTCAACCAAAGGGCTAAAAGTTAAAGGAATATCACAAGTAAGAACATATTGCTTTCTCTTACAAAACAATGATAAATATGCTACTTATTTGACCTATATTATATTAAGCAAACTAGTAGTCAAAGCAATATGTCAACTACTAAAGAATGATAATCTAATTAATGAGCATTAACGTGAGATTAACATTTACTTAGATATTTGTACTCGTGCACATATTGATTAAATGTTAGTTCATAAATTTCTAGTTCTATAAATACGATTGAAGATCTTTCAAGTTGTCTTTTAAATCAAGAGGTCATAGGTTTATAGATAAACATGGCATCATTTTAAGATAAAAGCTATAGTAACAAATAGGAGAATAATAAATAACACCAGTGGCCAACATATTAACAAATCAAAGTAATTAGTATATCATTATAGTTGGTGTATTTTATAACCCAAGTGAATGAACATATTTGTTATACTATAACAGATGATATTTGTCTTGAATTCATGTATCAAATAGGTTATTTTGTAACTACGTCTTATATGTCTAATACATTCTCTTAGATATTTTGGTTGCTCTATAATTGATCAATTCCATACAATTATAGATATTAATAGACAACACTTCATTTGATAACATAAAGCAAATGTACATTCATACTAGTCAATTTTGAAATGAAATATGAATATGATTAACATGCTGAATCTTGCATTCATACTAAATCCATTTTACAACTGTAGGATGAACAATGAAACAAAAGTTAAAATAAATCCTACAATTTTGTTAAATAACATCACCCTTAACTCTTTCTTCTCTCTAATCAACATTTTAATGTCTTGCTTCATAATTTTTTACTACTCATCACGTTCTTTTGTTTCCACTATACTTCTCATTACTTTGGATTACATAGATAACTCTCTTAGAAAATTATGTGTCATATCATTGGAAAAATTCATAATGACCAATTAGGTAATTGAGACATCCCCAAAAATTTTGTCTGGATTATTATCAGTCCTTTATGACCTTAAAGAAGCATTTAGTTCATAGAAACAAACTGCTTTATTAACATTAATATAATTAGAACTGCTAAATGTTGAGAATTCCATTACGGAACTATAAAAAAATCCATAATTAAGTTATGACAGAGAAAAAAATTTCCATAGTTAAGTCATACTAACTACGAACAATGGTGATGGTGCAAATACATTCCGTGCGTTTAACCAAGCTCAAGTCAAAGAAACTTATTCAATGGTCACCGCTAACCGCTTTTGGTCCCAAATCTTTGGGAGGGAGAGGGGGTACATTATAAAAACTTGTGTTATATACTCATAGTAGTCATTAATCTTTACATATAGCTTGTAAACAACTAAGAATATGGACTTTTAATTAGCTCATAAGCAGCTAAGAATTTTACAAGCTTAATTTTGATTGCTTTTCTAATTAAAACTATTAGTCACGATTTAGGATTCAAACTTCTGTGAACCATTACGTGGAATAGTTGATGACCCTCTTTCACTAGGGATGATATTTGGGCTTGGGTTTAGCCCCAATTAAGGTCAATAGGCTAGGCCCGAGTTAACCAATCCTTTGAATGGGCCTTAGGTTGGGCTCACATATAAGCAAAATATCATCGTTTTATATTTTTAATTTAAAAATTAGCTCAAGTTGGGCCGAGTTAGACTTAAGTCAGTTAGGTTAGGCCCGGGACTAGACAGGCTTGGGCATGGCCCGGCTGATTTCCATCCCTATCTTTCACCTTTCCTTCTCTACATAGGCCATTAATTAATGCAATGTATGAAACCAAATCTAGTAAAACATTCCTTCTATATATGATCCAATACCAAATTCATCTTCCAACCTTCCTTTTCTACACTAAGTAGTAGTAATTAGAATATTATATGATAATATTTAGTTCGGAAACTGCTTCTTCCACCTTTTTTACCAAATAAGTCACCTTAGCTACATCCCTACTATTGCAGAAACCATTAGTCAAAATATTGAAGTTATACATATTTGGATGAACCCTAACTCTCATCATCTCATTATATACTTCCTAACATTGGCCAAAGGATTCAAATTCAATAACCCATTTAAAAGAGAATTTTATGCAACCACACTAAAAACATAACCAAACTTCATAATCTTTACAAATGTTCTTAAATCTTAGTCAATTATACCCACTTTCACATGAGCCTTAATTAACACGCAAAAAATAACAAGGTCTTAATTACAGTTTTAGTACTAACAACATAAACTCAATTTTGATTGTTTTGTTAATCATTCATCAAGTTAGTTAGGACAATTTTTTAACTAAACCATCTTATTACATCCGTGAGATATAGACAAATCACTTCTTCCACTAACTCGGGCAGAAGTCAATGCAAATTAGCCAAAAGTGAGATACAACATAGACATCTAATTTGCAATAAGAATTAAGCAAATTCGACTATAAATTGCTTCTAATCAATTAAGTCCTACGATTGCTAGTGTGGAATGCAAAGATTGCTCATGTTTTTTACTTTAAGTATTACTACATACCATACCTAGTGTTTACTTCACACCATAGTTGGGAAGCAACGATACCAAAATATGAAATGAATAAATTCGACAAGAAGACAAGCCTAAAAACAGATGATAAGAGACGATGAGCATTCTTTGATTGATAAGCCTGAGAATAGATGATAACATTTGGGAACACAAGAGGAACCAAGGATTAAGGATTGCAATGCAATGAGGTAACAAAGTTACAAAACAAACGAGCTATGAGCTAGATGACAACATTTACTAAACATTATTGTCTAAGATAGGAGACGATTGAGGAATTCTAAAAAGCTAGACGACAACGTTTAAAATTTCTCAAACGTTGTTGTCTGAGCAATAGGTGAGACTAGTTTTTGTAGGCCTCATTTGCTAGGTAAGATACAAATCTAGCAAAGCAGGCTCACAATCATCATCATCATCATCGTCATCATTATATCTCAAAATCTCGCAGTGAAGCAG
>JANTNU010331292.1:0-12844 GCA_024752395.1 Erythroxylum havanense
CTTCCTCTTGCGATTGGATCAGGTCGGCTTGGTTTCCTATAACAAAGCAAGTTCCCATTCAAACAATATTCAAAGGAGATATTCAAAAAGCTTGAAAATCAAAAGTAAAAGTACTAAAATTCTACATTCGACTTCCACCTAATTTCCCGAATCCTAAGAGGCAATTTCCGAACTTCCCTTCTTCATAAAATTTGTAGCCCTTTATCTCTAGTTCACAACGAATCAAAAATCTCCTCAATTGGACATCTACACCAAAAGATATGCCCAAAATACCAAAATCATCTTTGCTGGAAACAGGGCGCTCGCCGCGGTGAAGCCCCGCTCGTCGCGGCGTGCACGCAAGTGTGTCCCGCGGCGTGCACCATTTTCTCGCACGTCGCGACGTGCTCCTCCTCGCACGTCACGGCGTGCACAGCTTTCTCGCACGTTGCGGCGTGCTACCTTCCCCTCGCACATCGCGATGAACTCGCACGTCGCGGCGTGTTCATACGCACGTCGCGACGTGTGGGTCTGGAGAAAGCCTCCGAACCTGATTTTTCCAGCATTTTCCAACTTCAATCATTTCCTTGTGCAAATGCAACACACCTAAACCTTGATTCAAGCCTTAGACTACATTTCGAACCCATTAACAACTTAAAAACAGGCACGAAATCGTCAACCCAAAGGAATCTATCCATTTTTGCCTTTAAAACCCTAAACCACCGATTCTCACACATTCAACCTATCTTTAGGTTTAATCCAACCACAACAAGATAGAACGAACTTAAACTTACCAGGAATTGCTTCGAATCTGTCAAAAATCACTGAAATCACAAAACCCTCTTTTCTTCTCCTTCTTCCTCACCTACGGCTTCTCCTTCTTTTCTTTTCTTTTCTTTCCCTTCTTCTAATTCTTCTAACTCTTAATTCTAAATGGAGACAAAGACCAAATTACCCCTCCTTGCAAAGCCTAAACTACTCCAACTCAAGTAACCTTCCCAAAATGCCCTCATATACTTTTACCCCTTAAGTCTCATGTAAACCACATTAAATTCAACAAAACCTATCCACTAACACTCCCAATTTTATCAAACAAAGGCATAAACACATAATTAACACAATTCACGCTTAATAACATAAATAAATAAAAAGATTCGGGGCCCAACAAAATCAGACAGATGGCTTGACTTTCTTTCATCCGATCTACCGATCAAAACCTGGAGATGGGAATGAAAGGGGGGGTGAGCTACATAGCTCGTGGATAATATATTTATAAATTGAATGACAAGCGAAAACATTTGCAAAAAATATTTTTGCCATTCACTTCAAAAGTTTCTCAGAAGAAAATTTTGCAAATTTCTTTTTCATTGCTAAATAATTTCAATAATATCACTACTGAAATTTCACATTTTTCACTTTTCATGAACAAAATCAAAATCGTGTAAATCTTAATTTCTTTCAAATTTCTTAAACATCGTTCAAATCATGCATGCATCATACTTATAAACAAAACAAAACGTATAACACATCAAATGGTTTTTGTAGGTCTATATTCATGACGCACTACACATTCCCATATAATGGTCTTGTGTAGTCGTAAACTTGAGGGAGTCCTTAAAGGAGCTCCGTACCACTAGCGGGTAGGCGAGAAGCCTATTCTTGGGTCAACGTGCATGTGACAATTCTTGATGGACTACCACAAACCCACATAACATGTAATTCATGCACTAAAAAATTTTGCCCAAATGGCACATTCTTGAAAACTTGATTTCATGAGCATGACATATATCATGTGCATTTCTAGCATTATTTCACAATTCACACAATTCAACAACCAAAACTCACATAACAATTCTCAATTTTCCCAAACAAAGAATGCACACTTTATAACATTTCAAAAACATTCAACCATCATGTCACACTAGTTCACATATTAAATTTTCAATCAAGTAAACATACTGAACTCAGACGAGTATTTCAACTTTATCAAATCATTCAAAATCCATTGAATAAACAATTCAAATCCTTTATGAAAATTATCTGAAACAAGTGTAGAAATTTCTTAAATCATTTGGAAAATAATGAATGCAACAATTCATAAATCATCCCAAAATCAATTGATTCAATCATTTGAAAAACAATAGCTTATAAAATGTTTACTTTTTTGATTTTTCCAAAACGTACAATGAGCTTATAATTCGAAATATAAACACATTACCCACCTCATATCCATGCTTGGAGCTTGATTAGAGCTTCAATTTCTCCAATCCTTTCTTTAGTTTTCCTTATCTAAGACAAAACCCTAAATCATAAACATCCAAAATTGATCCAATTAAACTATTTATTCTCCAAAATTGACTTGGAAATCCACAAACCCATACCAATCTTAAACTATAGAAACCAAAATCTCATCAAAAACTCAAAGATCAAAACTCATCTCTTACCTTAAACTTCTTCATTTTTGACTTTTTCTTGGCTCATCTTGGAGCTTTCACCTTCTTCCATGTTTTTCCCCCTTGAGTCATTGAAAACTCGAGCTTGAAGCCCCAAAAATCCAAACCCTAGCATCATCTTCTTCTTTCTCCTTCACCGAACTTGCTTCTCCCTCTTTCTCTCTTCTTTTTCTCCCTTTTTCCTCCATGGGTCGTGCTTCTCCTTGAAAAAAAAGACAGCCCACTTCCTTTTATAGTGCCATGTCATTTAATGAGTGCCAATGACCATTTTTTCCCTCCACATAAGCCTTAAAACTTAACCCTTTAAGTAAACTTCCAAAACTGCCCCTGAACTTTATTTCAATTTATGCTTACTTTAGAACATTTTTTCCACCATTAAATTGAAGGAATTTGTCAAAACTTCCTTCTAAATAATTGTTCCTCATTATCGTAATTTCATAATGCCACCAAAATCATTTAATTTGGTGTACTACATCAAAAGTTATAGTCCAAACATTTTGGACTATCATTTTGCTAAAACATTTCCCAGCACTTTATTTCCATCCAACAATTTACATTCTTAAATACTAAATTGAAACTCTATTTCTTCATAAAAATTGTAGCCCTATTTCTCTAGTTTAATCCAAATTAAGAATCACCTCATTTGGATAATTATAGCAAAAGTTATAGCCAAAATACTTTTAGATGTTCCTAATCCAAGACTGAACACTAATCCGAATTTCAATTCAGAAATTGAAAGTCTTAAGGGCTAAATTGAAATTTAATTCCTTCATATGACTTGTATTCCCATGTCTCTATTTTATTTTTCCTCAAGAATCAGTTCAATCGGATCTCCATAGATCCTGAATTTTGTAAAAGACTGAACCATATTCAGAAAATTATCTAACTCACTTTGATTAAATCAATCTTCCTCAATTAAATCTCTAAAATTCATAATTATCCATGTACAAATAGAGGGATGTCTTAGAAATCTAACGCTTTAAAAACCAAGTCAATCAGATGTCGAACAGAAAAGATATAAACCAAAGATTGGACAAGGTCGGATGAGAAAGGAACGTAGCAAAATTAGAAGGAACAAATCGTTCCGATTATCATAAGACGGGAGTGCAAACTCTCACGATTTAATTGAAAATGATACAAATTTTTATGTCAAGATAGATATATCTCTTAGGAATCTATCGCTTCAAGAATCACTTCAATTATAGGTCGTATGGGGAAGTTATGGACAAAAGAATTCAACATGTTTCTGTCCATAATCATTTTGTACCTCTCTTGGCGCAATTGTTATAACTTTTAATCTAGATGTCTGATTGATATCGTTTTTGGATCATTAGAAATTAGGCTTCTAGATCTACAACTTTTATGAAGACAAAAGAATCAGATTTGGGCTCTAGAAGTGTCAAAAATTATAATTTTCATAATCTGACCCGTGAATGTCCGTTTAACAGACATTCACGGCCTTGGAAGCACCATTTCGTCCAAGAAAGTTCGTTAAACGGATATCCATGTCCGTCTAATGGACATGAGCGAAACAAGGGGTCCTTTTGACCCAAAAAGGTCCATTAAACTGACTTCCATGTCCGTTTAACGGACATGGCTTCCCAAAACCCCACCTCCAAACCATTTCCAAAGCTTCCTACATCCAATCTAACATCATATACACTTATAATCTTCACTAATTCACTTATTCAAAGGCCTAAACACTTAATAACAGTCAAAACAACAAATTCAATTCACAACTTAATTGGTTCATCAAAACCTCAAATTTTAAACATACATCAAAGCTATCATAAACACAAATCTTATGCAACATCATAACTTGTATCAATCATAACTCTTAACTCCAATCTCGAAAACTTGCATACTTAGTATTGTTGTAAAGATAAAAGAACAAGTTACAACTTCTAAGAAGGCAACTTTTGCCAATTCTTTTCCAATTATTCCCGAATTTCCCTTGAATCAGCATACACATTTTTATCCTCATGCAAAACTTAACTTTCATGCCAAATTTACTTCTTCTATTTCAACCTCATTCAAACAATTTAATTTGCCATTGGAATTCATCCAACACTTAACCTCAATTTATATGTTTTCTTACATTCAATAACATCTTGTCATTCACCAAGTTCCTCTCTTGCTTTTTTGCATAATATCTTACATATATAACCATGTTTCATGCTTAAGGTTTCTCAACTCATCATCCATACATCGTGCACATTCCAATGTCGTAATCATCTATAACAAAATTTATATGCAAAAACACTCATTTACTTTCATTTTCATATTTTTAATTTGCACTCAAAGTTCGGGGTCTAATATTTTCCATGCCCTAACATACTGAATCCCATCAGAACTCCGAGGTTAAATGTGTTAGGACAAGAGTAGTTCCAGGATACCTCCTAGGAAGTTCTCGGGAAAAGCAAAACTGTAAGGGCTTGGCTGAGCCAATGTTGGAACCCCACCCTGGTGAGACACATGTCTGACGTCCAATGTGACATCTGGACACGCAACCCACAAGAGAAGGATTCCTTACCATGAATGAAAACTTGTTTTTAACTTGCAAAATCATGAACCTTGTGCTTATTACCTTGCAGGGTCATTTGCTGTAACTCCACATTCATGGCGAGCGCACACTAATTAACCACTAAAACCATAAGTTGACTTATTCATAAAAATTGTAGCTTTAAGTCTCAACTTTGTTTTGAAGTAAGAATCACCTCAAACGGAGTTATACAACTAAAGATATGCTTAAAAAGCCTAAAAGGGCTCATACTCCAAATATGCTCTCCTAACCGACCTCTCATATAATTTAATGTAAACTTCCTCAATACAACTCCAAAGGGTACAAATTTTTATGGAGAGAAGGATATATGTCTTAGGAACCTATTGGTCTAAGAATCACTTCAATTGGAGGCCGGATGAGGGAGTTATGCCCAAAAGAATAGACTAAGTTCACACTCTAAAATAATTTGAACCTCTCGTGGCGCGATCACCATACCTTTCGATCTAGAAATCGGATTGAGTTCATTTTTATACCATTAGAAATAAGACATCTAGATCTACAACACTCATGAAAGCAAAAAAATGAGATTCGGCCTCTAAAAATGTCAAAAACCATCATCTTTCCCATGGCTGTCCGTTAAACGGACAGTATCGGGTGAAGGAGGCTCAAATGACCCGAAAATGTCCGTTAAACGGACATGTATATCCATTTAATGGACATTGACTGGCCAAGGGGGTGTTTTGACACCCAATAATGTCCGTTAAATGGACACCCATGTCCTTTTAATGGACATTGGGACTTCCCAAAGCCCCCAATGCCTCTCCCAAGCCTCTCATCTTCAACCTAACATCATAAACACTTGCGCACTTCTCAAATTCATTTACTCTAACACCTAAACACCTCATAACAAATCAAACACCAAGTACAACTCACCAAATTCTCAATTCTCAACTTAATTGGTTCATCAAAGCTAAAAATTTATTACATTTCCCTATAGCTGTCACAAACATAAATCATAAGTAACATCCTCACTTGTAACACACATATCTCTTCATTCCAACATCCAAGAATCATAAACTTCATATCATTGGAAAGATTAAAAGACAAGCTACATCTTTCATGAAGTATGAAAAACTCAATTCAGCCCTTAAAAGAGGTAAAATTTCACTCAAAGGTACCACCTAAATAAAGACCAATCAAACAGTAAAAATCACCATATGAACAGTAATTGAATGTTTTCCCAACCTCATAACTTCTTCGTCCTAACTCCCAAGATGAAAAATTATATACCATTGGAAAACTCTAACAATATACTACAATTTTCAAGAAGACCTCCCAATCCAATTCGAATTCTAAGAGGGTCAAAAATGCTGTCAAATTTTCTGCCCATTTTAAGAAAATTTGTCAGCACCTCCCCTAAAATCTCACTAGCCAAAAACTTCAATCCTTAACCTAATCTCCAGCACTTGCATAAAACCTCAATCTCCATATTCTCCAATCTCCTTACACAAACCAATCTATATAATCCCAACCATTAACTCAAAAATGTCAGCAAACACACTCCTATACATCTAATCATTCTCAAACTATAAAACAACACATTCCTCCTAACTTTTGTCAAATTCAAACCATACAACAATACATTGTTATAAAAAATATACAAATTGTACAAAAATATGCTAAAATGTAAAACTCTTTCATTTACATGAATGATAGAAGTTATTATAAATCTTTAGAGGGCATTTAGGCCCTAATACATCAAGAGTATCAGATGACAAAATACAAAGAAAGTCATTTATCCAAATGCAATCTAAAGCCTTGTTTTCTAAAAGATGCCTTCAAAAGAAAAAATGGTCAGGACTAATGCCTCAATCCGGTGCCTTTACTCATTTTCTCGCTCGTCACCAGTGGAGGGGAAAATGGGGGGGGGGGGGGGGGATCTCGACGGCTCCGTGAGTAATAGCTTAATAATTAAGAATAAACATGCAAAATCCTTTAACAATTTATTTTCAAGCAATTTAACCAAAATCATCTTTGCCATAAGATTTCTCCATCAAATTCAATTGATCAAAAACAACATAGAAATACAAAAACAAACATAGACAAGCATATTACATAATCACATATAAGTTGGTTTGGGTGGATTCGAAACAGAACGTACTACACATTCCCGCGAAACGGTCATGTGTAGCCGTGAACTTATGGGAGTCTGTGAGGAGCTCCAATGCCACTAGCGGGCAGGCGGGAGAAGCCTATAATTAGACAGGTGCACTTGACTCTTAAGGGACCACACAAACCCATATAATCATGCAATTCACATAATTCACACATAATTGCCCAAAATGGCATTTTTATCCGAAATCCCATATTAAAAACTTTTTCACTTAACAAACCCTTTTTCAAATATTTCCAAAATGTATTTACATACAAAGGATATCTCATACAAGTTTAGATCATCACAAGAGTAATTTATACAAAATTTATAAACCATTGGAAAGCATTAAATAACATTTATTCTAAAACTTCTACATGCCTATTAACTCAATTATTAAGAAATCACCCACCTTAAGTCCTTTAGCTCTAGGCTTGGTCAATTTGCCTTTCCTCTAACTCCAATTGCCCCTCTTGACCTTCATCAAACACAAAAATCCCATATGAAACATGAGATGTCAAAATTTGCAATTCTTAGGACATGAAAGTATGAATTTAATCCTACCTAACCTTATCCATAAATTTCCTAAGCTATTAGAACCTAAACCCATCAAAGATTTCCAAGAATTTCTAAAATTCCCTTACCTTAAAGAGACACCCAAGAATTCTCTCTCTTCTTGCCCTTAATGGAAGCTTAATCCTTCCCTTTCCTCTTTCCTTCTTAATGAACTCTTACAATCACCTCTCTAAAGCAAGAAAATCACAAGGCCCTAACCTCTTTTCTTCTTCATCTTCTCTCCAACGAAAATCCCCTTCTTTCCTTTCTCCTTGAAATTTTGTGACTTCTCTTTCAAATGACTTAAGGAAAGTTTTGTTTCTTAACTTAAAGCCTAAGTCCCCAAAACTACGTAGTTTCATTTTCCTCCTTTTTCTTGCAAATTTTCGTCCCATCTCCTCACCAAACGGCTACACCTCAATAGCTTCTTTACTTTTTGTTTTAATGATACTAAAAGACCAAAGATCCCCTCCTTATTAACCTTATAGTTTAGAAACATATGAAAACTTCCTAAATTACCCCCAAGCCTTCTTATTCTTTTTAATATCTAACAACATACACCACTCTAATTTAAACTTAATTCCTCCATTTTATTCATTAACTTAAGCACTATAAACCTCAAATTCATTCTAACTAAAAGGAATTTGGCAAATCTAAACCTCAAAAATAAATTTAACATGCTTATTAATAAGAAAGGGGAAATCGGGGGCCAACAGCCAAGGCCCAAAGCGGACAATATTTGTAAGCGGGTGATCTAGGCTGTTACACAGTTGGTAGTTCTTGGATACAATATGAACCATATATAGATAGTTTAGTAAATTAATATAAGATTCGTCACTCTAAAGTAATTAGAGAGAATATTCTACTGTTGTTGATTAGTAAAGATTTATGGAATTCTCTGGCCAAATTGAATTGATATTTGAAAAGGAGTTTTGAAATTTCAATTATAAATCAATTACTAATTAGCAAGAATGAACATGATTGGATAATAAGAGTAGACACTCCATTCATACTATGTCCAATTAGAAAATTAGATGACGAAAGTATTAAATTATACATTATAGCCATGCAGGTCAATCCCTTTGACATTCCTGATATTTAGGTAATCATGACATGTTGCTAGACGTTAATCATGATTTATGATTATAAATTATTTAATTAGATAATTAAAGATAAATTAAAAGAAATTTTAATTTATCCAATTCTAATTGTGAATTAGAATTATAATTTATAATCATTTCTAATTTATTAGGAACCAAATGGGTCACACATCAAATAACAATTTGTGAAAGAAAAATTAATTTAATTAAGTTGGACTTAATTATAAAATTTGAGAAACTTTGGGGATTAAAAATGAGATATTTGATTTTATTAAAATTAAATTAATTAGAATTTGATTTTAATTATAATTAAAGAGATTAATTTTAATAAAAGACTCTTATGATTTTTTCTATTTAGAGGGAAGAGCTTTTTAGAAGCTAGCACTTTTTGTCTTCTTCTCCTAAAATTAGTTTGAGAATTGCTCTGTGGATACCATCAAAGACTGAACACTTAAACAACTCGTGATTGATCAATTGGAAAAAATTTCAAAGATTTTTCAACAGAAAAGCGAACAAGGTACGATTTCTAAATCATTTTAGGTTTTATTCAAGTTTATTCAATTATTGAGATCCGCTTGGAATTTGTAAAATTTTTTTATATTGCACCTATGATTTAATCATGATCGGATTCCAATAGTGGTATCAGAGTCTCCTTTAATTGTTTAACTTGGACTCGTTGCTTGATTCTTGTTGATATGGAATAAAAATTAAGGTTTTTATGTTACTATTTGTCTTTTTTCTATGAATGTTCCTCTTTTGTTCTAATATTTGTTATATTTATTCATGGATGTTATTTCGAATAATAAAACATAAATAATACATATGTTTCTTTCTTATTATTACATTTGAAATTGTTCGCCGCCTGCGTGTAACCATCACAATTTATTTTATGCTTTTGAGATTGCATCTGATGCCTAAATAAGCATTCAAAACCATATTGATTTGCGTCTCCTTGTTTTTATGTCTGTTCATACATGTTCTTTTTTTGCCTCTGTATGTTGTTTATTAAAGATTTGAAAATATTGTTATCTCTATACTACGATTTTTTGACTACCTTGGGTTTATTGGGTGAATATTGAATAAGTGGCTTGAAAGCTACTTAAGATATATCTCACTAATGGTGTTGGTCGCGGGGTGATGGTCAAGTGGTGACACCATTGACTGGTGTCGCCATCGTGAAAGACGATGGGTGAAGATCACCAATTGTTGCAGGTAGTATAGAGGACGTAGCAAAGAGAGGGGAAACAAATGTGATGTGGACAGTGCAGGCGAATGGCAGACCCAAAAGATAGCCACGGTGGGCAACTCGACAGTAACAATTCACCAATGTGAATGGTTGGAGAACCGTTAGTTGAACTTCTGACGGTTGTAAACTTTGAAGTTGGAGTAATGTGGGTTAGTAGGCTACGACGTGGGTTTCGGTTAAGGCAAAACTGGGACGGAGTGGTTATAGAAGATGATGGACAATTCTAGAGAAGACGATGGATGCGTGTCTCGTGATGTTCACTGGCAGCATGGGTACTTTTCACCTGGGGTGCATACATTGCACGCTTCCCACATCTGTAGGCGTCGGATACCCTCCCAACCCTCTTTTATGTCTTTTAAATGTTTTTAACCCTTTAATCTTCAATTTAATTTATTTAATAGAGATTAAATTAATTTCTACTTCTAGTAAAATTGAAAAGAGTTTTACTAATTTTTGAATATTGTTTTCAAAGGGAATTTTTATTAGGAAAAATTTTGAAATTTAATTTAATTTTTGAAGAGTTGAGTTATTAAATGAAATTTTTTATCAAATCAATAATTAGAATCAAAGAAAAGTTTTAAATAATTTATTTCATAATTAGATTATGTATGAAATTATAAATATAATGAGGATATATTATTTTAATATGATTGGAAATTTTTGAAAATTTAAATTCCTCAATAAAATATTAAGTACACATTATGAACGTGATAGTTGCCTTCCATTATTTGAGAATAAAATCAGAATTCTATTTATTGTTTGGCTTACTGAGTAAACTCAAGGTCACTTTAACCCGGATATGTTTTTATCTTAAATTAATGAGTTCTACTTAACTAAAATTGTATGATTTGGATAAGTAAACTCATGATCATATAAATTTAGAGGTAGGGTTAGGAATAATATATGTGATATATTTTTGGCAAAAGTTGTCACCTAACGATTCTAAAAGTCACATGATATGTGATTAAAAAATATTTTTCTACCTAATTTATTTTTAGTTAATTTTTTGAGCAAACTCAAGATCAATTAATTTTAAACAGGATTCTAGCCCACTAAGAAATTATTTGATAATTTTTTTATATAATAGTGAGGGGTATTATTTTGAAAAAATAGTGGGAGCAATCAAATATTTTAAAGTACTTATTTTATTTAATTTTTGGATATAAACTAATATATGCTCCTTTTATGTTTTTCGATTATTGAATTTGAAGATGAGTACCAACTTGACATTAAGGAGCATCATGGATGATAATAAGCTAACTGGACCTAACTTTTCGAACTAGCTACTTATCTTAAGAATAATTCTTAGGCAAGAGAAGAAGTTGTATTTTTTTGATACCCTACTCTATCAAAACCTTGTTCAGATGCAACTGATGAAGATTGGGAGAAATATTAGCGTTATATTGATGACATTAAATAAGCTACAGGTGTGATGTTAGCTTGCATGTCTCCTGACTTCAAAAGCAGTATGAGAACATGGGTGCACCTACTATGATACAACATCTTAAGGAGTTATTTGATGCACAAAGTAGGGTGGAGAGATATCAAATCTCCAAGGAACTATTTCAATGCATGACAGAAGGATCTTCAGTCAACCTTCATGTGTTGAAGATGATTGGGTATATTGAAAAATTAGTCTAATTAGGTTTGTCATAGATCACGAGTTAAGTATTGATCTGGTGCTACAGTCTTTGAGTTCGAGCTTTTCATAGTTTGTCATCAACTTCAACATAAATTTGAAGGACATGACCTTCCCTGAACTGTTGAACATGCTTAGGACTGCGGAAGCGTGCCTTGAGAAGAAAATAATTCTGTACTTATTATTAATTCTTCTAAAAGCAACAAAAAGGGATTTAAAAAGAATAATAACAAGAAATAGAAGGCTTCTACTAATGTAGTAAAAGCCAAAAAAGGTGTCAAGAAGAAGAATAACGATAAGGGCATATGGTTTTATTTCAGAGTCAACAGACATTGGCAGAGGAACTGCCTATGTTATCTTTCTAACCGAAAAGATAAAAAGTTTAAGGAAGCTATCTCTTCATGTATGTTTATGATTGAGATTAATCTTTCTACTTCTGTTCCATATTCTTAGGTATTAGATACTAGTTGTGGTTCTCATATATGTAATAACATGCAGATGTTAACGAGGAGTAGATCACTGAAGAAAGGCGAAGTAGACCTGCGAGTTAACAATAGAGCAAGTGTTGATGCATTAGCTATCAAAACTTGTAGTTTAAATTTGCCATCTGGCCTTATATTAGAACTTGATAACTGTTATTATGTTCCTGTTATTACAAGAAATGTTATTTCTATTTCTTATTTAGATTTGAATGGATTTGTCTTCATAATTAAGGATAATAGTTGTTCTTTTTAAAAAAGATGATGTTTATTATGAATTTGGATTGCTTACAAATGATTTGTATGAATTAGATCTCGAAAGGACGATTCTTAACAAAAATAGTAAAAAAAGAAAATTAAGTAACCAAACTCTATCTTAGTTATGGCATTTTAAGTTAGGTCATATCAATGAAACTAGAATCACTAAATTACATAAAGAAGGATATTTGGATCCTTTTGATTATGAATCATATGAAGTTTGTGAATCTTTTTTATTGGAAAAGATGACCAAACTACCCTTTAAGGGAAGAGGACAAGGTGCTAGTGAGTTACTAGAATTAATACATTTAGATGTATATTAGCTAATGTCCGCAAATGCTAGAGGTGGATACTCATATTTCATTACGTTCATAAATGACTGATGCACTCATATTTTCTTACATTTTTATACTTTTACACTTAGTTTTTATTCTCATTTGATGTCTAAATCACGTAGCTTACATTGATTTTATCATTTCA
>JANTNU010333360.1:0-12820 GCA_024752395.1 Erythroxylum havanense
AAACAAACACAATCCTAATCCCTCCATTATTTCCCCACATTGAACATATAATAATTGAATGAACCATCTAGGTTACTTATCTGTACTTCCGAGCTAATATCTGGAAGTCTTAGTGACATCGGTGGATCGGCGCTCCGAAAGTGTCTCTATAACAGTTACAGAATATAAATATTACCGATTGCTCAATCAGAACTATTTAATGTTGCACATGTAGCCATTAGAAGGTGCACAATGCATGTTCATGATATTCCCGGTACTAATCCAAAATTTTCCATCACAAAAATTTCATCTAAAAATTAGAAATCTAACGGCACCGAAATTACTCAATTCAGGCCTTTATAGGTCCAAAAATAAACAAAACAGTGACCAAAGAACCACAACCGGGACCCACTTCAATTTCTCGTCTAAAAAAATTTCTCATTTCTCATAAAATGAAATTCAATGTTTCATGAATCCGATGCCTCAAGAATCGGATTAATCGAAAGTCGAATGACAAAGATATAGGCAAAATAGTGGAGAAATGCATATCCTAGTCGATTGGTCTGAGAATCCTAGTCGACTAGCCCTATTATAATGTTCTAGTCGACTGGTCTAAGAATCCTAGTCGACTGGTCCTATTAAAATGACAGATCTGAAACAATTGCCTCCGATATGCCAACTTGTCTAGGTCATAACTCCCTACTTCGAACTCCAATTTGGACAAAATTGGTGTCTATTTCATAGAGAAAAGAGAGATCTACAAGTTTTATGAAGGACACAAAAACCAATTTCACCTCTAAGAGTGTCAAAAATGCACTCAAAGTTACTGCCCAGTCAATGTCTCTCAAAACAGTGCAGGATTTTGTAAATTCAATAACTTCCCATTTCTTTAGTAAAAAATTACACAATAAATGTGCTCAGAAAAATCAAAATGTTTTCTACAACTTTTATGAACAACCTGAAATCAAATTCACTTGCTAACTAGGTCAAACAATTCAATAAAGAATCTGCTCACTGAAATTTCCCAATCTGGACAGCAAATTTTAAAACAGTATATCCCCTTGCAAAAATGTCAAAAAAATCACTACCTTATATCACTGGAAAGATAAGATCTCATACTTCAATTTTCATGAAGGACTCAGAATCCAATTCTATCACTAACAAGCTCAAAACTATTATGCAAGTTATTGCCATGATCAGCAGTTAATGACCTAATTCAGATTCAGTGTTTGAAAACTCATAACTCTCCAATATGATATCCAAAAATAACATGCTATATACCATTTTGAAGATAATTGCTTCC
The DNA here is from genome assembly GCA_024752395.1 of Erythroxylum havanense. Taxonomy (NCBI): domain Eukaryota; kingdom Viridiplantae; phylum Streptophyta; class Magnoliopsida; order Malpighiales; family Erythroxylaceae; genus Erythroxylum; species Erythroxylum havanense. Next base: position 1,283 of record JANTNU010333360.1, read on the forward strand.
TATAAAATTTTTAGAAGATCACTTAAGCCAATTCAATTCACAAAAATCTCTAAAATTGCTTCCAATCAGAATGCTCACAAAATCTACACTTAGGCTAGGTTTCATCAAAATGTACAAAACAATTCAATAGTCAAAAGTTCATATCTCCCATTATACATATCAAAAAATTGCAAAATTAGTGGAAACAGAAAGATAACTTGATAGGCTTCAACTTTCATTAAGACCATTTTTACCAATTCCTTCTAAATTAATCTAGAAAAATCATTAAAATAATTAGGTCATCAATCCAGGTACTGTTCACACAGCCCATGTCTCTGATTTTTCAAGCCAAACTTCAACCTCTTAGAGCTACAATTAGACAACACCTATTTCACACAAAATTGTAGCCAATCAACTACAGTTTCATTTGGCATAAACCGTACCTCATTTGCATAACTACACAATTAGTTATGATCAAAACAGTGTAATCAGTACAAAACCAATTTTTCAGCTTTGGTACTAACCTTAGATCCTATCATTTCCAATGCCAATAACACATCACTAAGCATCCAAATGGACAAGAAATCAGTCACTAGATCATTCATACATTCACTTAGACCAATAGTCACAATTTGGCAGCACTAAACTCTTCATTTTCATGCAAGAATAATCATCAAGAATCAATCCAAAATCAAGCTAAAACACTTATAAACCACATCATTCATGCTCACTTTATCAAATCATACTCAACATAACCTTACCCAAAAATTCAAGCTATAAATTTCATAACATTAAAGGATCATAAATCAGAGATAATGACCAATACATACCAATCAATGCATCTAATAACCAATTTATGCACTAATGATTAATCAAAGCTTAAAGCATAGTCTTACCTCACTAAGTTTCCATTCCTTCACTAATCACAACTTCCTAACTCTCACATAATTCCAAGGAAGCAAGGTTATGCTAAGCCTTTTAGGTGAGTTAATAGAAAAGAGAACAAAGTGGAAGGAGGAAGAGGAGCTAAGCAATTGTAACTAGGAAACTTGAAGAAAAATCAAATGGAGAAAAAGAAAGGATGAAGTTTCGGGTGAATGAACAAAGCAAAATGAAAATCCTCTTTTCATTATTCCCATTTAAAGTGAGTCACCGAAAATGCAAACCAACCATTAATGGTTTAGGACACTTGACCTATTTAAGAAAAAGACAAATTAGGGAAAAGACAAAAATAACATTTAATAAGATTAAACCCTAATGACATGAATATTTGACATGTTCAATTCCAATGGCCTCAATTTCAATCTTAAAATAATATACCCAATATTGTAGTGTCATTGGATAGAAACTTTCGATACCAAAAATCAACCGGTTCGCCACTTGGCGATTTTTTCGGTCTGAAAATTTTCTCCGGAAAAGTCCAAAAAAATTTCTAAAAATCTCTTAAAATGTAAAACACACAATGGATCACTCCAATAAATTTTTCAAACACAATTTTCACATTATTCACTATAAAATTCCATTTAGACCTAATACCGGGAAATAATCATGAATCCATGTACAATTATTTTTTATGTGCAAAAATTTACTATTCACCAATACCAGTATGCATGGAAATTCCTAATTAGTCCCAATCACTCTCATCCTTTGCTAAATTACGATTTTACCCTTCCCATCGGGGGTGGGATGTTACAATGGGCCAACTATTCAAGGAAACTAATATCTTATCTTGAAGTTCTCATTTTTCCTTCAATTTTGGTACCTTTTGTTATCAATAATTTTAATAGAGATAAAGAGACCATTTGACACTATTTTCCAAGGGCCTAAACCTTTAGCCACTAAGAAGAATATCATCCTAGTTTTTTAATAAAGATAATCATTACCATTCAAGAAAGGGGGTCTACTAATGCTTTTATCTCTCTTGGTTAAATGATGATGATGATGCTCTTACATATGCTATTATGATCTTTGCTATAGGATTTTGATAGAAATACTAGCTTAATAGACCCCTCTTTGATACTACTTGTTAGTCCTTAATAGCACCCAAGAGGGAGGGTAAATTAGGTCTTAACAAAATTCAACAAATTATCTTACCAATTTACTTAATTAATAATAACCAATATAAATAAGTATGAGGAAATTGCTTAATATAAATTATTCAAACAATTGAACAATAATAAAGCAATTACACGCAAGAGGAGTGAATTACGAGTGATTTTAAAAACTTTTGCAAGTTACTTTCATTTCAAAAAGAAATGACAGGAGCTTGTTATGCGATAGAAAGCTTGTTAAATGACAGGAGCCTAATAAACGAAAAATTCTATTAAAAACAATTTAAAACAAAAGGTGCCTGTTAAAACAAAAAAGAACCTCTTGCACATTGAAAACATAAGGAGCCTGTTATAAAGTGAAGGAGCCTCTTATTGAAATAAACACACACACACACACACACACACACACACACACACACACACACACACACAATATAATGCAAAAATTTAAAAGTTAAGAAAAGAGAGAGAAGGATATAGTCGATTATATTGGTTCGGCTTACAACCTGAGCCTACATCCAGTCCTCAAGTATCCAACTTGAGTGTTTCATTGTAAAAATCAAGTAGTAATTTGGCGAGCCTCTTCAAGCTCACGAGTACATGCTTTTTAAGGTTCTCTAACCTTCCATGCTCGAAGTGTATAACAAGCCTCTAAAAGATTATAGAAAAATAAAATGTAAAATCAAAGGTAAGTTCTCAAATAACAATTTCTCTCTTGATAGAGTGATTTCACTTTCTAAGGTGCAAGAATAATATGACTCTCAAGAATATAGATGCTGCTCAAATGTTTCGAAAGTCGGTGTATGTTCGTTTTTCACAAGTGTTGTTCTTCTTCTTTAAATAGTCAATTTCTTCAATTAATCGTTGTTTTACTTGCCTCTTTAGTCAATTGGATGGACTTAAATCTAAATAAATTTGATGTTATATTTGCCAAAAATCTTCCAGTAATCACAGGGGCTAATATATAACCTTAATAATTAGTAGGATCCTTTCAGATAAACCATTTCTAATAAAATAAGTTCATAATGAAGGTTCCTACAAAAAAGAAAGGATATTTCTTATGATTTTATTTCCTTTTGAGAATTAGACCGTTAATTATACAAGAAAATAAATTCAATTTAAATTTTGAAATATTATACAGTTATCATAAAAAATGTTAATCATAAACCTTGAACTAACAATCTCCCCATTTTTTATGATGACAAGCAATAATATATATATTTTTCAAAATTTAAAGAGATAGTAAATGATTTTGAAAGATATATGTGAATTTTATATGTTCGGACATTTAGAATGAGCTTATCTCTTACAAAAGGAACCTATCATTTATCTCACATATTTTCACAAGTTCAACAGTATAATCAATCACATATATAATCGAGGCAGCATTAAGAAATATATCATCATTTATACAGAAATACTCCCTCCGATTCATAATAAGTGTCGTTTTAGATATATTTTAATTATTTAAAATAAGTGCATTCTTGACTTTGTATGCATGTTTATAATTTTTCTTCCAAAATTAACCTTTCATTTCTCTCTCATCTTAATTATACAGATCACAATTTCAAGGTAAAATTAACCTTTCATTTCTCTCTCATCTTAATTAACAAGGGTATATCTATAATTTTATTAGCTTTCTTAATAAGCGTGTGTTTTTCTAAATCGACACTTATTATAAATCAAAGGGAGTATAAAAAAATTACAAAAAATATTTCAACATAAACTCGCCCCTTTTGTCATTATTAAAATTAATGGAGTATAGGGAGGAAGTGAAATAAAATATAACGAACTAAAGGGAAAGAGTAAATAATGCGTCAAACAAAATCATTAGTATAATAAGCCAAGCAGAAAGCAAATAAAAATAGATTTGTTGAAGTTGATTTTGTATGCTATATATTTGTTCTTTATTGGCTTGAATATCCTTCAACTATTGTTGAAGATTTGCACTATTTTCATCCTAAGGAGGGGCAGGAGTTTGTTGGTTTAGAATAGGATCTAAGCTTTCTACTACTCTTTCAGATCCTTTGTTTACCAAGACATTATTTTGAAATTTGTATCCAAATTGATAGGGAACAGAAGGGTGAAACTTAGCCAGTACATACCAATTCAGATTTTCAAAAGGAACTTCAAAATGGTTAAAAATCTTGGTGAGTAACATTCCATAACGTAGGCAACTGATGGTATTCTCATGATTCTCCTTATCCACCATGAACCTCAAGATCATAGCTGGAAGATTTATTCTATTCTCTTTTAGAAAATGATACACTGTCAGCAAGCGACACCTTTCAACTGAGCTACTACTAGGAAAAATTGAAGTAGCTGAAAGTGATGTAAGGCATTGTGATATTAAGTCTAATTGTCTGCTTCAGAGTCTCCAGTCTTGGGTGTTTTCAGCATGAAGGTAGATGGATTTTACAACTTCAACTAACTCCAGATCATCAACATCCCACTTATGACAGGAAAAATTATTTTTCCCTATAAGAGTTACTTCTAGTATATCTTTTAAGACTTCCTCAAAAATTAAAATTTCACATTCATGCACCCATGAGACAATGGCTAGTTTTTCATTAATTTCTTCCTTTTTCATGTATGTGTAGAATGTCCTGACTAGCTCATCGCATACTGTCCCATTTAATTTCAGAAAATTTTTCCAACTAATGGCAACAAAGTAAAGAGAGATAGGTATACCTATATCATCAAACATCATAGGAGGCAAGATCCATCTAGTAACCATCTTTCTTTTCTTGTACTGGATTTTATAGCAAACTTCAGCTTCCGTTGATTGAAACATTTTAGTGTAATTGATGTCTTTTCTTTTTGTGTAGCTATTTTTATGTTCTTTGACTTTATTTCTTTGGGAATCATTTCTTCATGAAACAACTTATTTTTATCAATGGTTTCTTCAGTCACATGAGCTTTTCCTTCTTTATTTCTTCCCTTTGTCTTTTTCTAGTTCTTTTCAGCATCAGAGTTTTCTTTTTGTTTAAAATTTTTCTTGGCTTGCTTTGTAAGACTTCCTCTAGTTTGTGGTTGTCTAATCCAATGAGAATTTTCTTCCTTTGAATCATGATCATCTATAACCCAGTGCACCTTTGATACTTAGGGCTTAGAGGAGATAGGTTCAGTAATATGAGCTTTGCTATGACTATTAGTAGAAGTTGGAGTTTTCGTTTTTCTTCCTTTGATCTAGTTTGTGTCATTGTAAGAGCGATGGATGAGGTTTAAAAGATTTGAGATGAAAACAGAGAGTTGGAATGTAGAGAGTCAAGAGCAGCGCTTCGAAGAACAATGAGGGTGAGTAAAGGAGATAAGTTTGTTTCTAGTATATTAGGTGTTTCTTGAGCGTTGATCTTATGTAAAGATGAACATTCGTACGCTAATACAGGAAGTGTTATCGTTTGCATATTTTTGATAGATCCGTATAGCCCTTGTTAGAAATGCACACGTGTCTTTAAATGCTGAAACAACAAAACAAAAAATTACCTTTTTAGTATGTGTGTAATCTTGCTCTATTATATTGAAAGGAGCATTCTAAAATGAAGGGGGATTCTAAACTAGTAGGAGTTTCTAAGGAATCATAATAAAAGGAGCCTGTTAAATGAAATGTAAAGACAAGTAGTAGAGAATATTCTTGCAGAAATAATATCAGTAAGTTTGCACATGCCAAGCTTTTCTCTTAACACACAAAATATATCTTCAGATAGTGGTTTGGTAAAAATGTCAGCTACTTTATTCTCAGTATTAACATGTAAAAGATCAATGGTTCCTTATAAAACATGATCTTTAAGAAAATGATATTTGATTTCTATATGCTTAGTCCTAGAATGATGTACAAGCTTTTTTAAAAGAGAAAAGTTTAGAGAAAAATCATGTAGTTGATGCTTCTTCATCCATAAGATTTGAGCACAACACCTGACAGCTGTTATATATTCCAGTTTAGTTGTCGAAAGCTTTGTGCAATTTTACTTCTTGCAGAACCAAGATACTAAACATCTTCCAAGAAATAAATAGTAACCACTTGTGCTTTTTAATCGACTTTATCACCTACATAATATGCATCACAATAACCCATTATATCAAATGAATCAATTTTTGGATACCGTAGTCTAAAATCCATAGTTTCATGGAGATGTGGAAAAATTCTTTTAATTGCTTGAAGGTGGCTTTCTTTTAGATTTGAGCTTGTAAGATATAGTTGTGATCCAATAATTCATCTATATTTTATGCTTTCTTTGTCTTTATTAAGTTTAGTTCCAGTGTACATAGGAGTACCTATTGATTTGGCATTTTCAAAATAATATTTCTTGATGAGTTCCTTTGTGTATTTATCTTGGCTAATGAAGATTCCTTTTTCTGTTTGTCTGATTTGTAATCCGAGAAAGAATGATAATTCTCCCATCATGCTCATTTCAAACACCCCTACATTAATGCTAAGAATTCTTCATAGAAGGATGGATTAGTAACTCTAAATATTATGTCATTAACATATATTTGCACTATGAGTAAGTCATTCTCCTTTCTTTTAATAAATAAGGTTTTATCGACCTTTACTTTGAATTATTCTCAAACAAAAAATTACTTAATTTCTTGTACCATGCTTGAGGAGCATGCTTTAAACCATACAGAGCTTTGGTTAACTTCATAACATAATCTGGATAGTTTTCATCTTTAAAACCTAGGGTTTGCTTAACAAATACTTCGTCATTAATGTAACTATTTAATAATGCACTTTTAACCTCTATTTGAAACAACTTGAAGTTTTTATAGCATACAAAGGCTAGTAAAATTCTAATCAATTCTAATCTAGTAACAGGTGCATATGTTCAAGTGGTTGGCTAGTACACACAATAGTTTTAGGAGCTTCTAACTTATTGACCTTTTAAACAAGTCTTACAAACAGATTGCTTTCGAAATTTAAGGTCGTTAGTCCTCTTGCTATCTCATTTTTGGACAATTTTGATAGAATGCTCATGTTGGCATGTCCAAATCTTTTGTTCCATATAAACGAATTATTTTCTAGAGAGAAAAAACACTTATCACTTTGTAAGGATATGTCTTCGAGTTGAGCACAATATATATTATGATTTTTAAGACCAACAAACACAATATTATCATTATAAATATTTACAATTTCACAATGACATGTATAGAAAAAGATTTCGTAACCTTGTCACATAGTTGACTCACACTCAACAGGTTATGTTTCAAACCATCAATAAAGAAAATGTTATCAATAAAGGTAGAGTCAGGATTACCAATTTTACCAATTATGATGACCTTTACTTTATTTTTGTCTACAAAGACAACATTATTTCTGTCTTTTCTTTTAATGTAGTTGAAGTGTAATATTTCACTTGTAATATGTTTTAAACAATTAATATCAACTATCCATTGGTTCTCCCTTGTCTTTGTTTTCAAACATATCTACAGAAAACATTATCTCATTTTAGGTACTCAAATTTTTCTAGGTCCTTTCAGGTTAGTAGTTTGACCTTTTGACCTCCAAAATACATCTAAGATAATTTATTTTTACAAAAATTATAAGAATGACTAATGTGACCATGTTTACCATAGTAATCGTATAAAACAAATGAATGATATTTGTTATATTTTTGTTACTTAGCAGATTCCTATTGTTTTGGCTTTAACTACTATTGGATTTAACAAAGAAGTTTTTGTATATCCTGATATTGTTATTTTCATTGTGTATAGTATTTCGATCTTACCAAAAATGCATTTACCACGACCAAGCAATGCATTAAGATTATTCCTTCCATTAATGAAATTTTTCAGATCTTTTTCCAGAGATAAGAGCTTTCCAGCACTTTTCTCCTTTTCAAGTTCTAAGGCGACAACTTTTTCTTATAATTGTCTTACCTTATCAAAATCATTTTTTACCATTGTATTTTCCAATTTAGCTACTCTTTCTTCCAAAAATTCTTTTTCAGAAACCGTTTGCTTATAATCAACCTCAAAAAACATATTCCTGGTTGCCAAATTCTCATTCGCAGATTCCAATGATTTAATCTTACTCTTCAGAGATACATCATTTCTCTTAGACTTCTCAACTTCTTTAAAATACTACACTGTCAACCTTTTATATTGATCATACAATTCATGACATGTATTTTCAATTCATCAACTTCAATATTAAAGTCAAAATAATATAACTCATCATCTCTTGATTCAGCCATGAAGCAAACGTTGTTGACTTCTTCTGGCTCATATTCATCAAAGTTTTCAGAATCCTCATTTGACCAGACTGCAGTCATCGCTTGCTTTCTAAATTTTCTATTATGTTTTCTTCATTAGCTTCCTTTTATAGAAGCTGACATATTTTCTGACCATAAGGTTGAACTTGTCATCTCGATCGATTTGCAACCTAGTGTCACTTTCATCACTGTTTGATTCGTCAGTTGCTTTTAATGTTGTTCCTTTTGTATAGGAGGATCCTTCATCTCCCCTAAGCTCAATTTCATGGATCATCAGATTTTCTCATAGCCAATCTAGTGAAATATTATATATATCATCCTTTGTCATTTCTAGAGCTATCATCTTAGGTCTCCATTCCTTTGGTAGTGATCTCAGAATCTTCGTTACTAGCTCGTTATTGGGATATATCTTTCTCAAGTTCTTTAAGACCATGGTGATGTTGTTGAAGCCCTCGAAGAATTCATCTATGGTCTCTCTCTGTTTCATGCCAATAGTTTCGTATTGATGCACTAAAAGACTTATTCTATGCTTCTTTACCTCATCTATTCCTTCAAATATGACTTGTAGTTTGTCCCACATTTCCTTTGCTATAGAGTAGCAGTATGATATCTTTTAATATTCTTCTAGATACAATGCACATATTAGGCGATATTTTTCCTTAGCGTTTAGTTATGCATTTCTCCTGTCAGCATCAGTTCATACTTCTACGTTATCAGAAGTGGGAGTTATAACTTCAACTCTAATTGCTTGCCATACTTCAATATCTACATATTGGATATATATGACCATTCTCTCTTTCTAGTATAAGTAGTTGTTTCCATTGAAGTAAGGAAACTTTAAGACAGATTATCCTTTAAAACTTCTCAAAGTGATTGACATGATCTATCACATGTTGTAAAACACAATAAATATGAAACCTTGCTCTGATATCAAATGATAAAGCAAAAACACGCAAGAGGGGGTGAGTTGCGTGAGATTTAAAAAAATTTTGTAAGTTACTTTCAATCAAAAAGAAATGATAGGATCCTGTCTATAATTAAACCGGCAGGAGCCTGATGTGCGATAGAAAGCTTGCTCAATGATAGGAGCCTACTAAATGAAAATTTCTGTTAAAAATAATTTAAAACAGAATGTGCATGTTAAAACTAAAAAAACTTTTGCAAGTTGAAAATAGAAAGAGCCTCTTATAAAGTGAAGGAGTCTCTTGTTGAAATAAATACACACACAATATAATGCGAAAATTTAAAAATTAAGAAAAGAGGGAGGACGCAGTCAATTTATGCTGGTTCGGTTTACAATCCAAGCTTATCCAGTCCCTAAGTATCCAACTTGAGTACTTCACTATGAAAACCAAGTAGTAATTTTCTCTAACCTTCCATGTTCGAAATGAATAACAAGCTTCTAAAAGCTTACAGAAGAATAAAATGTAAAATCAAAAGTAAGTTCTCAAATAACAATTTCTTTCTTAATAGAGTGATTTCACTTTCTAAGGTGTAAGAATAATATGACTTTTATGAATAGAGATGCTACTCGAATGTTTCGAAAGTCTATATATGTTCTTTTTTCACAAGTGTTGTTGCTCTTCTTTAAATAGTCAATTTCTTCAACTAGTCATTGCTTCTCTTGCATCTTTAGTCAACTGGATGGATTTAACTATGAATAACTTCGATTCATCTTTGCCAAAAATCTTCCAGTAATCATAAGGCTAATATACGACCTTCATAATTAGTAGGATCCTTTAGGATAAACTATTTCCAATAAGGTAAATTCATAATGAAAGTTTTTACAAGAAAGAAAGCGTATTTCTTATGATTTTATTTCCTTTTGAGAATTGGACCATTAATTATAAAGGAAATAAATCTAATTTGAATTTTGAAATATTATACAGTTATCATCAAAAAGTTAATCATAAACCTTAAGCTAACAAACAGTGATTTAACAAACATGGAGATGAGAGAATGCAGACTAATTTATAGTGGTTCAAAAAAATAATTCTTGCATATGTCCACTTCCAAGACTCTTCTTGGAATTCTATTATAATTCTTCTTTCAAAGTGAATAATAACTTTTATACAATCTTTCTTTATGAAAAAAAGCCCTTCTTACACTTTTTTTAAGGTGAAGAAGAACCTTAATCCTACTTGAAACACTGCCAAGTATAATATTTAACACCCTAAGAAAGTTTTACAACTCAAAAATATATTCAACACTCCAATAAAGTATTACAATAAAAACCATCTCACATATTCACTCGATAACTCCAAAATGGTTCATTCATATAAATATGACACAATGATACTCAAATGATTTTTTTTTTGAAATGTGTGTTTACAACACCCAAACCTTTTTCGATGCTACATCAATAAGAAAAGACCTATTTATAGTATTTTCGTAACAACTATTGAAGCTAAGAAAGAGTTGTTACAACAACTATATATAGTGATCCATATGTATTTACAACGTTAGATTCATTAGTCGTTAGAGACTAATCAACCAATATACATAATGTTTGATCATACGTCAACCAACGTCTCTTCAATATACATAATGTTTGATCATACGTCAACCAACGTCTCTTCAAATTCATGATGCATCAAGTTTAATAACTTTAAATTATATTGGTCGACCAATAAACCATACACGTCGAACAATCATTCTAAAAATATGATTTTAAGAACCTCAAATACTCAAAACTAATTTGTTTAATCCAAATATAATTAAAATATTTCTCAAAATTTTCTCTAAATATTATTTGAAAGATCAAGAGGCTTTTATATTAAAATCAAAAGCTTCAGTGCCTTTTGATGAATGCAAAAACTCATACAATGAAATAAGATTAATTTATTATACGTAGTGAGCTTTTTGGATCATTAAATTAGCAAAGTGAGTTTACAAATAATAATACAAAATTGAAATGACCTTAATGAGCCTTGATTTTCTTTTGTTTTTATTTTGATATTCATTTTATCAGTTATAAACTTCAACTTCTCCTTTTGAACTTCATACACTATTTTCTTGAGTTTATAGCTTCATTTTGTTTTAACATTACTTTTCATCATAATAATAAACACATTAATAGAAATTATATTTTGTTATCAAAAAAATCAATTAGAACTCCATTAGTTTAATAAATTTAATAACAAAAATAAATGCATTAATAAGAAGATTTTTCAGTTATTCTATATCTATGATTTGTTAAAAGTTAATCAAAATTTGAAATGATTTTCACAAGAGATTCCTGTCATATCATTTTTAAATATTAACAGTTAACTCATAATACTTTATATATTCAT
>JANTNU010335006.1:0-12808 GCA_024752395.1 Erythroxylum havanense
TTAATCTATGACTTTAGGAAACTTCTATGAGCCAAAGATGAATATGACTACTTCTGCTTGTCATGTTCTTTTTCAGAGGAAAGGATGTATTATTTACTAAGTATAGCCATAAGCGGTTCCCATAATAACAACAGTATAGCCACCACATTTGTTATTGTTTGGAAAGTGACTGAGGTTTATGCTTTTAGAAACATTTATTGTATTTGGACCCTATATTTGGTGCAACCATGATTATAATCTTTGCTTTTACAAACAGCATTATTACAGGTTAGTTCATAAGCAGGGTTTGATAGGGGGCACTTGTTCATGGAATCTTCTAGTCAAAGCTCTACCTTTTGTTTGGATTCTAATCTTTTATTAGTTAATTAAGAGTATTCTTCAATCCTATGTGGTCATTCACTGACCTTTCAGAGATCAAACAATTTGAAAATTTGAAAACTGTAAAGCGCAAACCCAATGTATTGCACCCTAAAATTGAGGCCTAATAGTGATAGTTGATTCTCTGGCTGACATTATAACTGTAAATTTGGTTTCTATTAGGATGAGTAAATGTGTGTGTTTTATGATCAATTGGAGGTTTAGAATTGCAGCCATTCTTCTTATTAAACAACAAGATATGTTCTTTAATTTTGCGTATCATGTCATGTGCTCATGGCAGGCACTGTTTTATTCTGCTTTACTTTGTGCACGTGAAATGCTTGCACCTGATGATGGATCAGCTGACCTAATCAGAGCTCTTAGGAATCGTCTTGTCGCCCTATCTTTCCACATTAGGGAATATTACTGGATTGATATGAAAAAACTCAATGAGATATATCGTTACAACACAGAGGAATATTCTTATGATGCAGTGAATAAGTTCAATATATACCCAGATCAAATTCCTCCCTGGCTAGTGGAATTCATGCCCCGCAGAGGCGGCTATTTAATTGGGAACCTGCAGCCAGCTCACATGGACTTCCGTTTCTTTTCTCTTGGAAACTTGTGGTCAATAGTCAGCAGTCTTGCAACTGTGGAGCAGTCACATGCAATATTGGATTTGATTGAAGCAAAATGGACAGATTTGGTAGCAGAAATGCCATTGAAAATATGCTATCCTGCTCTTGAAGGCCAGGAATGGCGAATTATCACAGGCAGTGATCCCAAGAACACGTAACTGGTTTACCTTGTATTGTGTTCTTCTAAATTTTCCCGACATGTGGTTTGTGCATTACCGCTTATTGTTTTTCCATTTCAGTCCTTGGTCTTACCACAATGGAGGTTCTTGGCCAACTTTGCTTTGGCAGGTTAGTTCTCTAAATTTCCACCAATTTTTCTGGATTTGATGTTTCAAATTTAACTTCTATGAGCTATTTTTAACTCAATTTTCCTGTCTTATAATCAACTTCTCATTTTCTGCGTTATACAATAAATAATGTTTTACCTATTACAATGGTATGTCTGAACATAAGATGAATGCAGCTAATACGGTTTTCTTTTAGTAGCTCTTAAAGTCTCACTCAATGTGACACTATTTATGTCATCATGCAAATTATAGATTTCTGTTCTTTTTTAATTGTCTTTTACCTTTAAACAAGTTATTTCATGCTTTGAAGAACTGAGTGGTCGGTGTAACTGGTGATCTTCTGATAAGAATAAGGGTAGACACAGACTTACGTATACAGTGAGAATGACTGAAACATGTGTTATGGAATTAACATATGCATATAACATTTTTCAGCTTACTGTGGCATGCATAAAGATGAACAGACCAGAGATTGCAGAAAGAGCTATAAAGCTTGCTGAGAGGCGCATATCTAGGGATAAGTGGCCGGAGTATTATGATACTAATCGTGGAAGATTGATTGGGAAACAAGCACGATTGTTTCAATCATGGTCAATTGCAGGTTATCTTGTATCAAAGCTTCTTCTTTCCAACCCAGATGCAGCTAGAATCCTTATGAATGAAGAGGATTTGGAGCTTGTCAATGCATTTTCATGTGCTATAAGTGCCAACCCAAGAAGGAAACGTGGTAGGAAAGGATTCAACCAGCCATTCATCGTATGAAGGCCTCAGTCCCCAACGACTTGTACATTGTACAATAGAGCCACTACAACAGAAACAGTTAAGTATTTGTTCAAAGTTGGACCTGGTGCTTAGATATGAAACAGGCTCATCTGTTGCTGTTAATGTTTTTCATGGCCAATAAACTTTCGAAACAGAGTTCCTGCAAGACTGGTATGTGTTTTGAGCTTAACAGGAACTTGTTGAAACTAGTGAGTTTCTGGGACATGGACAAAATGCAATAACTGAATAGTTGTGATTTATTGATCCCAAATTAGGCAGCTCTTTAGAGTTTCAACTTTCAACTAATTAGACTAACAGCTAGACTTTACTCTTCTAAGATTGTTGACTAAGCAACAGTAAAGATAGGGGTGGCCATGTCTGGCTTATGGGCTACTCTCATTAATTTTTTAAAATTCTAAGTATAAAATAACAATTTTTTAATTGATTTTAGATCTAATTGCTCAAGTTCAGGTCTACTTAAGGTCTAACTTTTTTAAGCAAAACTTAAAATAATTGCGTCTTGAGTCGGTCTAAGATTGAGCTTGAATTTGTGGGCTAATTTATTGAAAACATCCGAATCTGAATTTATGGATCAGTCTTTTGCCATCCCTAAATAAATAACTATACTAAAAGCAGATTAAAACTCCGGATCATACGAAACATACAACATACAATTATTAGTGGCTACAATATGTAGAAGTGGTGCATATTTTATTTGATACAGTTTTAAAAAAAATTGTAAATTAAAAAATTGGAGGATTAAATTAAAACATATTTTGTTCAAATATGTTATATTGATTTTTATAAATTGAGCTATTGATAAAAAATTTATATATTTTTTCAATTTTAAAAAGACTATAAATGTCATCTTCTTAAAATAAAAATTATTTATAAGAATAAAATCTATCTTAGCATCTTTTTTATACTATTAACAAAATTATTAACAATAAAAAATTTGAAAAAGATTCTAATCGAAATTTCTAAAATATTTTTTAGAAACAATAATTATTATGTTAAGTAGTCATTATCTGTGGACAAGGCCGAAACAGAAAGAAGAAAAGAAAGTTGGGCTAGGCCCATTAGAGGGGAGAGAGAGGATAACAGCCTAATCCTAATCCTATTCCTAGTTGAAAAAGAAACGATAAAAGGGTTCCGAAACCACATCGGAAACAAGAAACACACCCAAAGGGATAGACTCCTTTATAAACAACATTACGCCAACCTTTCAAATCACGGAGCCGTGTGGTGAGCACAGAGCGAACTATTCTTTCGCCTTTTACTAAAGAATACCGTGTGCGCGCCACCAAAAGCGGCATACGCCTATTTTTGGAGGGTCCATCTTTTATTAGATGGATCCTACAGTATGAGTACTAAGTTTTAAGTATCAGTTCAAATTGAATTTGTTCTTAGGTACAGAATGGAGAGTTGGGAAGGGTGTGATGTTGGGGGTAGGATTTTTTGTTTTATACTTTGATGTAGCTTATCTTGTTTTATAAATTTTAGTTATGTATGCGAAATTTGCTTATTTATACGAGATTTTTATGATGGTTAAATTTAATGGGATAGAATAAATAATTATAAAAGTAAACAAAAAAATTTATTACCAAATTTAATGAGACAGGATAAGTAATTATAAAATTAAACAAAAGAAATTTATTACTTGTAAAATTAGAAAAATAAATAAATAACTAAAATAAGAAATTTATTACTTGTAAAATTAGAAAAAAAATAACTAAAATTTATGAGATAGAATAAGTAATCACAAAATTACATAAAAATTTTATCTTGTGTAAGGTTTTAAGCGAAAAGGAAATAAAATCTTTATTTGAATACCTTTTGTTAACCAGTTTTTCGAAAATTCTGTTTATGATAATTGAACTCCATTATAGGTGCATTTAACATGCATTTCTCTATTCTAATTCGATCTATGATTTATTATTCATGGACGTTGATAAGATCATTTCTTTTAGTTTAGTAGCACCTTAGGATGACCTTAACCTTAAAGTTAAGTGCGAGGTTCAAACGAGGAAAGGCTTACGGTGAATACCTAAGCACCTAGAGACGAGGAAGGGCGTAGTAAGCGACGAAATGCTTCGAGGAGTTGAAAATAAGCGTAGATCCGGAGATTCCCGAATAGGTCAACCTTTCAAACTGCTGCTAAATCCATAGACAGGCAAGAGACAACCTGGCGAATTGAAATACCTTAGTAACCAGAGGAAAAGAAAGCAAAAGAGATTCCCATAGTAGCGGCGAGCGAATAAGTAATCACAAAATTACATAAAAAATTTGGTATAATTATAAGTATGACTAAAATTTATGAGATGGAATAAATAATCATAAAATTTGACAGAAAATTCGGACTCGAGATTGATACAAGGGACAATGCTTGAATTGCTAGAAAGTGAATGCACATCAAAAGGTGAGGATAAAAGCTCCAGTAATTTCATGTTTGAACTCTAAGAATGTCAATGCATATTATATCTCATTAGATTGCCGCCAATACATTTACACTATATTTTACACGAAACATATAAGGTTAAAGTAAGGAAGAAAATTTCTCATTTTGAAGCGGAAAACCAAACATCCGTTTGCACATAATGTGAATGCTGACTAAAACATCTCAAACTCTGTATCCTCTTCTGTACTTTTACTCTTGGTGTTGTTCTGAGAAAATGTGGACGATACACCAATACCAACATCACAAAACTTCGGCAGCTCTGGAGGTATCGAACACCGTATTAGAGCCCAATTAAGACCTTCAAAGAAAGGATGCTGCTTGATCTCGGCAGCCCCTTTACTTGATCCTAATCGGTTTTCAGATTCTTTTATCAACAAACCTCTAATCAAATCTCGTGCGTGAAAACTGACTATAGGATTGCTGGGAAACTTCAGACTTCTGGACACCACATTTGACAAAGTTTCCTCATTTCCTGACCCCTTGAATGGTGTTCTACCATATAACAGCTCAAACAAGAAGATTCCAAACGTCCACCAATCTACTGCACTGCCGTGACCCTCGCCTTTGATGATCTCTGGAGCCAAATATTCATGAGTGCCGACAAAGGAGTTTGATCTGGCACTAGTAGGTTCCACTACTAGTTGGGGTAGTGGGTTGACCTGTGAAGCCAGGTCGCCTTTCAACTTTCGAGATTTGGCAGCTACTGATAGAAGTCTTGGGGTGAAACAGGAAACCTGCCAGGCTGGATGGAGGCAGAAAGGATGAATGCAGCTGGACTCAGAGCAGGGACTCGACGTCTTTTTTGTGGGTTCTGTATCAGGTGATGATGATTGCAACAGAATGGGATTAGCAGTACATCGCAGTGACAAGTCAAAATCTGAGAGCATTATGTGCCCATCCTCCCGGATCAGAATATTTTCTGGCTTTAAATCTCGATAAATGACTCCAAGCATGTGCAAATACTCCAATGCAAGAAGCACTTCCGCAACATAAAACCTGCAGAAATTATGATTTCACATTAGCCCAAACTCTACTAGAGCATTTTTATGGACCTACCATTGACAACAGCTTTCTATGATTAGTTTTTCTCCTATTCCACTCAATCGATTCTCCAATTCCAAATATCCCCCACCCTCTCTCCCTCTCCAGAATGAGCAGCAGAGAACATGAAATGCCTTCCTTTAAATGAGCTCCCTTAGTGATTGAGACAATAGGGCGAAAGAATCTCCCACAGGGTATAAACATACAATATAAGAAACACAAAGTGCAATCTTCCTTGAGGCAATTTCTTCCAATTGCTGATTAATAGGATTCAAGCTATTTAAACTTAACAGCTTAATGGCATCGTAGAGAATATTGCCCTGATGATAGAGTTTGAAGGTTGCTATCCTGTTTGTCATCTAGTAACCACTCAAGTGTCTTCACTTCTTCATTCTAAAATACTTCAACCATGCCAAGTTCCAACATAACACTCCTATGACCACCACTCTCAATTATATATATTACACTCTACGTAACAAGCATGACATTCATTTCATAAATTAATGTTAATAACCTTTGCTTTGGGGGCATCTTACATAACAAAGCATAACATTCATTTAATAATTAGTATTAATAACCTGTTTTGGGGGCAGGCTATGCAGCAAAAAAAATTTAATGCACCCAGTAAATAATGAGATTCCCTGACCCAGACGTAATAAACAGTAAATGCTTCAAGGATCTCAATAGGACAAACCAGTCAAAATAACTGTCATGGTTGATGGGTAGGTGTTGGGTGAGAGGAAGAGAGAGGGGAATGTGAGAGAGAAATAACATGTTACAGGAGCATGAGAGGAAAGAATCAGATCATAAGTAGCATCACATGTGTCATAAAGCTCAACCTAAGAAGATGTATATAGTCAACAGAGATTGATACCTTACTGCTTGTTCAGAGAAACACCTGCCAGGTTGCTTCTGCCTTGACACATGCAGATCTCCACCTGGACAATACTCCATAACCAAGCACGAGAATTTTTCGGAAACAAAATGGGTATACAATGTAGGAAGAAAAGGATGATCCAGCATTTGCATAATCTCTTTCTCAGTTTGGGCCCTGGATAACTTCTTCCTGCTTGCCAAAAACTCATTATCCATGACTTTCAGAGCAAATAGGCAATTTGTACCTGTTAGCTCGGCAAGATAAATAGACCCAATATCCCCACAGCCTAGCTTCTTAATCAGCTTAAAGTGCTTCAAACTAAGATCCCCATACTGCTTCTGACTTTGCCGAATGGCTTCCCACCTCAAGTCCCGTGACATGTGAGGTCTATTGCCACTACGACTAGATCCACTCAAATTGCTATCTTCACTAGTACTTATGCTACTACTATAGTCCCCCATGCTACTTTTTGAGCTTTGGGAGAACTCTCCCTTCTCTCTTGATCTTGATTTCTCATCAACTTTACTCAACACAGATTTCATCTTATTGCAATTCGAAATGGAATCAATATTGTTTGAACCTGTATCGGTAATGTTTGAAATGATATCCATACAGTTGGAAGGCGGAGAAGCTTTCATACTTTCTTCTCTTAAAGGATAGTCACATATCCTGCTGTCTGAAATGCTAGTACTAGTATCCAGACTTCCGTAGGTTTTTACGTTACATGCATTCAAACTGCTTGAGGAAGAAGATGAATCCTTCTTTACTTTCTTCCTAATAAAGTTCTTGCTCCTGAAGATTGGCATAAAGCGCGGACTACTGCAAGTAGAACTGCTTGCAATGCTACAAGGGCTGGAACTAGAAAGTAAAGGTGGGCCATGTGAGTGGCTTTTCTGTCCCTCTGGAATGGCTGTTTTAGCAGAAACTTCAAGTGAGGCGGAATGCCCATCAACTTCTTTTAGTTTCTCAGGTGCCTGCATGGCGGATGAGCAACCAGCATATTCAAGGTCACCATTTCCTGCTTTCAGAGTTTCATTATCTAAACCTGTAGTCAAAGGAACAGGAAGTGCACTTTCCTCGGCACTTTGAGATGACTCGATTATCTTCTCAGAAGTACTTGATGCGATTTTTTCTGGAACCAGGGAGATTTCAACTAAATTTCCATTTCCTTCATTCAGACGAAGGCCTGAAGTGTTAGCATCAACAACCACTGAACTATACAACCTTTTGATAGTTCCCGCTTCTGAGGACCTTGATGAACAAGCTGGTCTGGGCAATCGTTTCATAGCAGCCATCTCCGATGCCTGAGAAATGCACAATCCCCTCAATGCCTGCTTCAAACTCACAGGTTCTGCAATTCCAATTCCTGAAGTTTGAGGAGAACCAAATCTCATTGGTCTCTTCATAGCTTTCTTTCTCAAACTGTCTCTACCACCTTCATGAGGCAGACCAAGACCCTTAGAAGTTCTAATGTCAATTGCTTCAAAAAGACGATTAATGTCATCCTCTATAGAATACTTATTATCCACTGTCATGACTGAATGTTTTCCTGTTTTCAAGCCCATATTCTGTTCATATTCCATATATTCTGCTGATTCCACAATTTCAGATGTGACAGGCAGTGCATCCATCTCCACTGAATTTACTCTACACACTACAAAATACTGATATCAATCTAGCAAGTTATATTAACCCATCTCCAAAGAAGCATATCGAAAATATGTCCCAACAGAAATCAGAAAAAGCATGAGAAATCCTTTGAACGCCTCTTCCATCTTATCGATGCCAGGTTAACTCCTGCTCTCACACCTACAATAACCTCCGAACAAAGCATCCAAATCCTGGCATGATTGGTAAATACAAAGAAATCGAAATGATTACAGCTGCAATTTGAGTAATGGAAATCACACAAACTTCAATTAATTCACCCACAAGTGAGAGTGTTAGTGTATCTATTTTCCAGTTATTGTAATCAACTTAAATACTTGAAAAAAATTTGCGAACAGAGAAAGCAAACCAAAAAAAGGACATGATTAAAATCAAAATGTCCTCATAAAAACATCATGAACATCACCAATCAGTTCAATTCTAACAGATAAAAAAGTTTGTTTTCTTCAAAAGAAAAAACATAAAGTACCCAAAAGAACAATATTTTCCTGAGAAAAAAGAAAAGAAAAGAGGCTGAAGAGTAGCAATCTTTCGGAATCGAATTAGAATTAAAACAACAAAAAATGTGAACTATAACAGCAGAAGCTCAATTCAGAAAGCCAAAAAAAAAAAAGCACAGTAGACAGATTTTTTTTTTTTTGGTTTTTCAACATCAAAAATAAAAAAAAAAGAGGACAGCGTACCTGAAGAAGAGATCATAAGAGCTGATTAACGCATCAAAGGAGAGGGAAACAGAGAAGGTGAGGATTGTTGAGAGAACAAGAGAAGAGAGACATAGGTAGAAAGTGAGTTAGGGCACGAGAGGAGAGTGAATGAGGAAATAAGACTGTCTCACGAGAACTATCACTCTCAAATTTGTTCCCTCTCTCTCTCATTTCTGCCAAATACATACAATACGTAATACACACACACTCACACTGTTCCTTTCTCTGTAATGGCGGAAAAACAACAGAGAATCAGAACAAAAACTCTTTTCAAACTCCTTCCTTTCTTTGTTGTCATCATTATCATTCTCCTTTCAAACAAACTACCAAATGCTATATCCTTCACTGTACTATAATAGTAATTCATTCTTGTTCTTAGTCCTTGGATCGACTACACCTAATAATTTAAACTACAAAATTAAATAATTTTTAATTTATCTTATTTTATTTTAAATTTTTAATTCCAATTAAATTCTTTCCCTCCTTGCTTTTCGAAATTTTTTATTCTCTCTTTTCCCGAACCGACCGACTTGTCGTTTGAGTTAAAACACTTTGTTCGGCGATGCTAACACGACGAGGAACCGCCGACGGTTGGGCCAGGTCCGGCATCAAATGCTCGCCCTAAGCATCATCTCCGGTTCGAGTATGCCTACTTCGACGCCCTTCCCTCTGCCAATTTTTTATCTCGTTCAGGTGGGAATAGTTGCTAATGGAGTCGCAAGCTATGGCGTTGATATCGTATTTCTGACATTGCTTTATACAGGTATGAAAGAAGTTAATTAGCATCGAGATGCGGTCACTAATGGTTCTGTATCAGCAGCTGATTGTTTTTCGTAATTGCAAGTCTTGACGGTGTTCTTTCTCCTATTACCAGCTATACGTGCTCTACCACCACTGTTGCTCTTCAATTTGTTTTGCGTTCACAATACA
The DNA here is from genome assembly GCA_024752395.1 of Erythroxylum havanense. NCBI lineage: Eukaryota > Viridiplantae > Streptophyta > Magnoliopsida > Malpighiales > Erythroxylaceae > Erythroxylum > Erythroxylum havanense. Next base: position 9,726 of record JANTNU010335006.1, read on the forward strand.
ATTGTTTCTTGTTTGCTGCTTGTCGAGCTTATTAGAATGCAATGTTTTCATCTTGCTAATATGGATCAAGCCATTTGAAATTTTGGAAGAACAAATCTACCGGGGTTGAGTTTGCAAAACATTTCAGGGTATGTAAGGATAGAATGGAATGACCAAAATGACTCAAGCTATTGTTCGGAAGTTTATTTTGAAACATGATTGAATAGTAATTAATGACTTTAGAAGCCATCTTTTGCTATCCAAAATTCAATATTTTGTAACCTCCTAAATTTGAAGGTCTGGGATAGAATGACATGACTTACTTTTCAAACCCTCTCTTATTTTATTTAAACTTCCAAATAATGGAAAGACCCATTTCATTATATTTCATTCCCCTTCATTCCATTCTGTTTCATTAATTATCATTCCATTCTATTCTATTTTAAACTCCCAAACGTACCTTTAGATCTCACCTTAGTTCGTTATAAGGTCTAGCTGTTTGGGCATCGTATCGTCACTAGCTCTGTGACCTTTTATGTCTTCTAATTTCCATTTCTCATATTCTTAAGATAGAACAGTCATAAACCGTGCGTTTGTTCAACCAGCAGGTTACTGTCAATGGCCCTGCTTTGCTGCTTGATTTCAAATGGCAGCTCTATGAAGATATATGATGTGAACAATATGATACGATGGGCATGATTTGCCAGCCATTTGTTCCTGGTAGCGCAGAATCAGTCTACAAACAAGGTGATCTCAGGAGAGGTATTGAGGATGTCAATTGTAGGTTTCCAGAGGACAGGATTTTACTCCTTGACATGAGGAAGATGCTTACACAGTTATACTTGTTAAATTTCTATCCTCTAGGCACACTTGGGACCAGTTAAAGTTGTGAAGTATAACCCTATCTTCGATATTGTGATATCTGCTGATGAAAAGGGAATCACTGGATATTGGAAGCCTGATAAAGTTCCCTGATGGAGAGTATGGCTTCTGCTTTGAATAAATATTTGGGGATGCCTCGTTCTAAACTTTGTTTTTCAATTAGATGGAAAAATGTCACCAGTCTCTACTTGAGATTGTGAATGCATAACAGTAGTTTCTACCATCAGGGTATATATTGCACCTCTACAATCTAATCCAATGCTTATGTAAATTTGTTCCATAGACCTTGCAAAAATCTTCTCCCACAGTTTAATTATTTGTGCAATTCATAGTTAGCATACATAAAGCAATGTGCAATAAGATCCAATCTTTGAAATTCTCAAAACTAACAACCCTGTAAATTGTTTGAAAACAAAATTAAGGCGGATGTCCAACTACAAATTGAAACTTATGATATCAAAACAAATTCACTAATAAAAAGATAAGAAGAAACTTGATACAAATCATCCAGCAACCAGTTGTCATCCTTAGTCGAAGAGACTAAATCCCATGTCCTGCATGCAGCAAGTCAAAGGACAAAGCAAAAGTTAGCAGATGATAATAAACATATATCAGATTCACGCAAGCAAACAAACAAACAAAATTCAGACATACATCATCGGACTCTTCCTTCTCTTCCACCTTTTCCTCCTTCTTAGCCTCTGCTGCTGGTGCTGCGTCACCACCCCCACCGGCAGTAGGAGCTGAGGCGGCAACAGCAACACCACCACCAGCAGGCACTGAGGCTAATTTCTCCCTACCACTTGCAATCAGCTCTGTTATATCATGTCCAGCAACTTGAGACAACAGCAACTCGATCCTATCATCCTCTGCCTCAGCTCCAACTGCATTCAAAATGAAAAATATTCCAGTTTTACAACCCAGTCTTTGGGTACAATTAGCTTTCACAAAAACAAAAACTTCAATGAATTACCTGCAAATCATGCCAGATTTTAACAAACCAATGATTTATACACTCCAGCAACAAAGTAATCCACACAATACACCGGGGAACAATGGACACAAGTAACAGACACAATATTCAAAGCCACAAACAAGTCTAAAAAAAAGGAATCAGAATAATAGCCCATCACATACATAGAATACAAATGCAGTATCTTAACAGCCATTAGATTCTCAATTAACACCGCAACAGGTGACTACACAATGCACAATCAAGAGAACAAAACGAAATATCAAAAGCTGAAAATATGGAGCAAGAAAAGAAATACCAGATCCGAGAATGCGCTTCACGTCGTCAGCCGTAGGGGAGCAGTTGCCACCCAAAACGGCAAGCAAGTATGCGGCGACCACCTTCATTTCTGTTCTCAAACACACAAATGCTCAATCAGACACAAACAATCAATCACTATACTATACAAATAAAGAGAGATATTGAGAAACGTAATATACTTGGTAGACTATAGAAGAAGAGACGAGGTCTTTGTTGTTTGCTCCTAGGGTTTTGCAGCACTAAGTGAAAGCGGCAAATGAGACTCAAGTATAGCTAGGGTTTTTATTGTGCTTACCAGACCCTTTTGGTGTGTTTGGCTATTTGGAACATGTAATCCACGTCCGCGGACAAATCGGTACGTGTTATGTATATTCTCTTTAAAATATTAGGTGTAAAAAGTTAAAAAAAGTATAAATAATATTAAATTATTATAAAATTAATATGCAAATATGCAAGTTTTCTAAAATTCGGCAATAGGAAGTCTTAATTTTAACTGATAGATAAATTATTTTTGATATAATAAATAAGAAATAAAAATTATAAAATAGAAGATATTTTTATAAAAATAAAAATATCAATTTTAATTAATATATAATAAATTAGTAATAAATTTAATAATTTAAATAAAATTTAAATTTAATGTGAAATTTAAAATAAAAATAAAAATAAAAATTATACTTCTACACAAGACTGATCATTGTAAAAAATTTTAAATTTTTTAACCGTAAAGACTCATAACTCATGCTTTCCTCTAAATATCTTCATTAATATCTTTTTTATATTTAAATAAATTATAAATTAATAATGTCTAACAGATTATACTTCTAATGTTAAATATATTCAAAATAAGATATTAATTGAAGATTATTAACTGTTCTTAATTCATTTATTATGATAAATGTGTTTTTTTAATTAATTACATTTTCAAATTTATTATAATCAAGATTAA
>JANTNU010335392.1:0-12804 GCA_024752395.1 Erythroxylum havanense
CAATTGACTGACACTAATCAAATTGTGTTTCAGACCATCAACAAGCAGCACATTATCAATGCATGCAAAGGAATCTTGACCTATTTTACTGATTCCAATTATCTTGCTGATTATCTCCAAAAGTTACCGATCCTCCCTTCTTATACTGAAGATCTAGGAATATAGACCTTCTTCCCATCATATGTCGCGAGCATCCACTGTCCAAATACCAACAGTGTTTGTCGCATCTTCCAAGGAAGGATATCTTCAGGAGAAACTATTTTATTTTTTGGTACACATATTTTCTTGGGTCCTCTTGGGTTAGTAACATGCACAGAATGATTCATTTGATAAGTTTGTTGATGAGCGCGTGTTTGGTGATACTTCTTTTTCTAGAAGAAAGACTTTCTTCCCTGATGAGATTTATTTCTTGTAAACCCTAATATGATTTTATCACTCGGATGTCTACATTTTCCTGACATCTCATTCATTTTCCTTGTACTCTCAGTGAAGATAGCTAAGTCAGTTGAAAGATTCTTAATCCTAAGCTTCAACTGATTGATCTCTTCAGATCTATCTACAACTTTCTTTTTCTTATTCTCCTCTACTTGCTGTTTCAAACATGTATTTTCTCTCTCTATTTCTTTTGTATGTTTAAGATTTTCTACATACTTTTTCTTTAACAATTTGTACTATTTTAGAATAGCATGAGAATCTTCTAGTAGTTCCAAATATGCATTATGCAAGTGATCATATTTAGAAGTTACCTCCTCATCACTTTCCTCTTCGGCTACTAGGAAAATGTTTGCATGCTTTGATGTTTCGGAGCTTGTATCTGATTCAGATGAATCTAGATCCTCCCAAGTTGTAGTCATGCTTTTCTTGCCTTCTTTACTCTTCTTTGGTTTCTTCTTTAGAGTAGGAAACTCAGACTTATAATGTCTAGGTTGGTTACACACGTAGCATATGATGGATGTCTTTTCTACTTTTTTTATCATCTTTGCCATTCTTCTTGAAGAACTGACTTCCTTTAGACTTCTTCTTCCACATCCGTCTGATCTTCTTTGAAATGAAAGATAGCTTCTCATCTTCATCACTGGACTCTTGTTCTGACTCACTAGAATCATCATTCTTGGATTCTTCAATCCTCAGCGCTTTTGATGGATTCCTCTTTCTTTGAATTTTACGATTCTTTTGTCCAACCTTCAATCGTATTGACTTGTCCCGTTTGGGCTTGTCTTCAGCATCGATCTCAACTTCATGAATCTTCAGCAATCCAAGCAACTCAACAAGCTTTATTACACTTAAATCCCTAGCTTCCTGCACAACAGTAACTTTTGGTCTCCACCTCTTTGGTAGACTCCTTAGGATCTTACGAACATGATCTTGGTTGTCGTAAGTTCTTCCGAGAGCTTTCAATCCATTGATAATTGTTTATCTTATATTCTTTGACTTGGTTTGTACCTTCATGTGTGATGGATAATGTATCCCACATCTCTTTCGCAGTATCGCATCCGTGGACTTTGTCATACTCACTTCTGCTTAGGGCACAACTCAAGAAAAACTTTGCTTTAGAGTTCAGTTGGAATCTCACCTTTTGATCAACCGTCCATCTGATCCGTGGAATAAGATTTCCTTCTTCATTTACTGGTGCGTATGGTCCATTCTCTATCACGTCCTAAAGGTCAACATGAGTAAATTCTATAAATAACTGCATCCTATCTTTTCAGTAATGATAGTCTTCCCGTTGAATGCTGGAGGTCTAGTGACTGAGGCACCTTCTGCAATGTACATATGTGATTCCGCCATAATCTTTAATCCACACGTTGTTAATGTGATCCTTAGACACCAAGCTCTGATACCAATTGAAGTGAATCACACGTTATTACAATGCTTATTATACGATGTATAAATGCACAAGAAGGGGGGGTTGAATTGTGTATTTCCCCTTTTTGAAAAACCTTCAATATCATTTTATCAAAAGAAAAAAAACTTGTTCTTTTCACAAGAACTACTGCAAATCAAAGTTAATCGTATTCTTCGAAAACTTGTTTGAAAACTAAGTAAAATCGAAACTTTGAACGAAAAGAGAGATAAGGATAGAGAGAAGTTGACACAGTAATTTTTATACAGATTCACCTCAAACCGTGGGCTACGTCCAGTCCTCAGAAGTCTTTATGAGATTTCACTATCTCTCAATAACTTTACAAGTATTCTTTCTTTCTGAGCCTCTTCAGGTCTCTTTATAGTCAATATTCTTTTATTCTTAGCCTCTGCAGGCTATCTGTACTAATTTCTTACAGAAAGATGGTTGAGCTTTGTTACAGTAAGATAGCTCTAGCTATTTACACAATAAACTCTCAAGTAAGCTTTGAAACAGTTATTGCATGTGCATATGTTTACATAATGTATGTATCTGTGTGTGTGTAACTTTGCAATCTTCGACTTCGACTCATATTTATAGCCTTTGTTCTCCAACTGCTTCTTGAATCTTGAAAGAAACCGTTATTCAATTGAGTTCTGTAACTAACTCAAACTGATTCTTGATTTAGACGTGATTTGCTTCCGTCTGCTTCTCATCGTCTTCTTTTTCTTTCGTCTGCTTTTTCTTTCGCCTGCTTTTGGCTTTCGTCTGCTTTTGGCTTCTGTCTGCTTTTGATCTTCGTCTGCTTTTCAATCTTTCGTCTGTTTTTAATTCTTCGTCTGGTTTTCATCTATCATCTGTTTTTCATTCTTCGTCTGCTTTTCAATCTTTCGTCTATTTTTCATTCTTCGTCTGCTTTTCAATCTTCCGTCTGTTTTTCAAACTTCGTCTGTTTTCATTTATCATCTTTTTTTCAATCTTCGTTTTCTTTTTAATCTTCCGTCTGTTTTTCAAACTCCGTTTGCTTTTCATTCTTCCATTATTTGTACTTCATCAAAATCATTAATGTAAAGTCATTTTGACTTAACACATTTTTCTGTATTATTTTAAATGCTCAATTTGTTCTGTGGTTTTAAACTGTGATTTTCCTTTTTCCTACCCTAAACCTGGTTCCATTACAATTAAAATAAAGACCTTTGGATTGATGTTTGTGTTTGATATGAGTGGTGGAGATTGGATACGTAAGCAAGCCTATGGTGGATGCCTTACACGAAATGAATGATGAGTGAATATATACTACCTTTGAATGCATAAGAGGATGGAGAGTGGAGTGAGTGTCTATCAAATTTGTTAATGGTCTTTGAGACGAAATACTTGTTAATTTTGGCGAAGCATATGGAGAATAGTCTACTTATAAAGTATTATGAGTTACTAGTATTTGTGAAAATCGTTGTTTTCATTGTTTGTTCTTGTATAATCTAGTATCATTTATTTTACTTGGGGACAATCATAATTTACGTGTGGGGGAAATAACGTGTCTAATTTCTATTGATTTTGCTTGCATTCATATCTTAATTTTGTTTACAAATTATGGCGTTTTAATTCAAAATTGAAATGAATTGAGTGAAAATTGTGTAGATGTTGCATGAATGTTGACTGGAGTGTCTTGTGAATGTTACATGAAAACAAGAAAATTATGCATGAAAGAAGGAATGTTAGACATAAATTATGTATGCATTTTAATGGTGTGATAAAGGAGTCACACCCATGACTACCATAGTCACGGGTGTGATAAGGGAGTCACATCCGTGACTCCCACAGTCATGTGTGTGAAAAATATTTTCTATAATTTGTTTAATATTACATGTCAACAAATATAGGATTTGATAGCTGTAAACCTAAATGTAAACTTGAACTATAAATAGAGACCAAGACTAAAAAAAAGAAACTGAAAGAGAGGTGGGGGCGGAGAAAAGAACAAAGAATAGAGAACATAGTTTGGTTAGCAAGAGAGAAAAACAACAGAGAGGTAAAGCTTGAAGTAGAGGCAGAAAGCTAGAGTTGAAGTTAATCTTCTGGGTGAGAATCAAGCAGAGGGAGAAGGCGAGAGCAATGCCAGAGAGGTTGAGCTTGACAGGAGATCCACCACCAACTTCCATTTGACAGTCCATTTGTTTGCTCAATCTTATTTTATCTTCTGTTGTATTCTTGAACTTGTTTCACTAGACTTATTTCCTCTGTTGCTTTGATAGTCAATTTCGGTTATTTACTTTGTTTATTACTTTGATAATTCTTTGTCACAGTAAACTATAGAATTGAAGTATATGAAGATGGTGAACTTTGCTTATTCCATGATGGGTTAATTATTTAATCTTGAGAATTAATGTAGCTAATTTAGTCGATTATGCATAATGAAGGTATTGTTTTATTGTCTTACTATTTGCTATAGTTTCTGAGATGATTAGATGTATTAATGTGGTCAAACTTTGCATCTTTTTGATTTTAGATGAAGAATCAAGAGAAGAAGTTTAACATTAAAACAAGAGACTATAGTCGCTAGGCGCTCGGTCACAACACCGTAATAAATTACAAAAGTATCACATGAGCATCTCATATGCATTCGATTAAAGTTACTTGATTAATGCCTTATGCTTATGTGAAAAATAAAAGTGTTGCTTATGTGATCATTTGATATTTTGAGCAATGTGAAATAACGAAATCAGTGTGAAGTGTTTGAAACGGGTCGGACTACGGTTCGATAATATGTGAAAGTGAGTGGAAGTGATTGTTGCACCACATAGAATAAGTGCATGAAATATAATGACTTTTGTGACCAGAGTCGCCACTGAGCAGAGCTTTAAGCTCAACGAGTGAAAATGAGCTTTGAACTCATAAATGATTCAGAGCCTTAGGCTCAACGTTTAATGAGCCCTGCATCCACCAACGAATAAGGGACAGTTATTAATGAGCCCTACAAGGGACAGTTTAGGTACTCGGTTATAGCAGAATAGTAAATGGAAAGTGCATCTCATATGCATGTATCAAATATGAAAAATATGAATGTGAAATTCTATAGTTATGTGAATGTGAAATATTGTGAATGTGCTTTATGAAATAAAGTTTGATGTATGCAAATTGTGTTATGTGACTGTGTGAACCATCGATGATGGTAACTCACTGAGTTCGCAAAACTCACCCAAAATTTGCAATTATTTTTCAGGATCCAGAAGAATACCCCTTTAGGCAACGAGCGTATAGCATCTGCTTGCGAGTGAGAGAAGAGGTCGGGATTAGTTCGTATTTGCATTAGTGTCTGATAAAATTGTGTTCGCATTTGCATTAGTTTCTGATAAAATTGTACTTTTTGAATTTTTGTATTACTGATTAGGTCAATTTGTAAGTCAACGAACTGAAATAATTTGTATTTATAAAAAGGGCCCCTGTGGCCATTGTGTTTACCGGTGAGTGTGTATGTAATTGTTTTCCGCATAGTGTATGTTTATGTTTTCAAGAAAAAAAATTATACTGAGTTGTGATTGAGTGATGTATCACGATGTAGCATGCCACCCTTGCAGGGCACGGACTCGGATATCACCATCGATATCAGGTTTGGGTCATACGAGAGTGGGGTGTTACATTTAGGTGGTATCAGAGCCCAGAAATGCGAACTTATATGGGCATTTTTTGAAACATGGGTTAAGTTACATGTATTTAAGTCATGTCATAACAGACTGTGGCAACTGATCCCTAGTCTGAGTGATATGAGTATGAGTTATATGCATGAGCATGGGTTAAGTGTTTAAGTGTGAGAAAAGTGATGATATGTCAGAATATGAGCCAATGAAGGTTTATGGGCAATTAATAATGGAAAAAGAAAAAAAATGGATAATGATATCCATATGATACTGTGGTTATAAACCCTCGAATGTGATATGAATGTGAATACATTGGTATGGGCTAATTTCGGAAAGATGTGATATCTAAATGAATAATGAGACTTAAAGTGTATAAATTGAGTTGAAAGAAAATGAAGTTTGCTATAGCCTAGAGAGGTCAAATCTGGACATGAGAAGAATATCGATTAAAGTGATAAGAGTATGATTTAGCATAAGAATATGTCTATATGAGATCAAAAAGTTCAGGATGACTAGGTATTTATTGATTCTGACTTGTATGCCCGATAAAATAGGGATAACTGGAAATGAGAAAAAAATATATGGTTCGACAAGATATATATATATATATAGCTTCAATACATTTGTGTTGGTGTGTATTATGAGATATCGATATTGGACCGTAGTGTTCTACCTTTGAATGAGATAGAGAAGTGAAGATATTGTCAAGAAGAAGCAGAAATGATGAGAAGCAATAACTTTCCTATGACTGTAAAAGGATAGACTTGGATTCGAAATGTGATAAAAGTTTTGATTTAGCGTAATAATATGTCTATGATAATGAGATTACATTTCTTGATGATTCTGTATCTATAATTCTAAATGGATTGAAAATATACATAAGGACGATGAAATATTAGGAGCATGACTTTACAAGTGATGATATATGATACATAATGTGTAGTATGGAGAAAGTTAAAAATGCACATAGGTTTGGATTGTATGTATGCATGCGGTTATGGAAAAGATGATAAATAAAAAGGGGAAGAGTAAATGCACTCCAAATACACAAATTCAATGATCATGATAGGATGTTGCATCAAACGAAGAGGTAAATACTGGAAAATTGGAGTAGAATCGTTATCAATATGTGTGGTAATGTGAAAAAAGTGCAGACCACGATAGGGGCCTACAAAGAATCGATTTTTGTTATGATCATATGGTGAATCACAATCATGGGCAATAGAGGATTGACAAGGATTTATAAACAATATCGAGGTTTGTACCAAGAACTCACTGAGATAGGATCAGAAAGTTGGGTCATGTAGTTTATGACAAATGAAGGCAGGCTTTCCATGACTAGTAGTTGAGATCATAAACTCTTCTCTCGATTCAACAATAGAATCTAGTAATTCTTCCATGGAGGTCAAAGTACCCTCGCTTGATTTAATCAGGCTTGTTTCAGAAAGGAGAAATAAGATGACAGGTCTCCAGAAAAAGTTATGATGTGTTCTCTTCTTTATTGCAAAATAGAGAAGATGAATAAATAGTGAGTCAAAAGTGAATATTGGAGTTACATCCATAACAAAGACTCAAGCATGAGTTATATAAAAGGCTATTGGGAGTGTATATATATATATATTGTTGTCGATGTAAAGTATCCAACTATTTAAGAGGATTTCGGCAATTCGAGGAGACATTATTGTTAATGTGAGGTGAAATTTAGTCCACATCATAGGCTGTGGAAATAGGTTTGGGAACCACAAATTATCTCTGATAATGGGGTTTCCAACACAGGAAGTTATGTTTGTAGATAGATTGAAATGTGTGGAGCAATAGATATCAATGAACAGACATTAACATAAGTCAATGTGGAATCATCGAAAAATTGAAAGAACTGCTGAAATCCGTCGAGAAAAAGGAAGTTCAATGGAAAAAATTGTGGATAGCATGTGATCATACTACTGCACTGAGGAATTAGTTACTCCAAGAATTACAAGAACTAAATATAAACACAATGAGTTTAAGGTTATATTTATTGGAGTTAACATACCCCGATAGGATTATGATAATAAAGGTTAATGTGATCCAAGAAACATGATATCAATGGGTGACTATGATCATATTGACAAACGAAGATGAAATTTTGAATACTTGAGGGAAAAAGATGTAAGCCGCGTCAGTGATAAATGAAAACAAAATAATTATAGTGTTAAATATGCCATTCAGATTTGGAGATTTTGTAGTATATACAATAGAGATTCCTAATCGAGATTAAGAGGGAATTGGTTGCAATGTAAGGTGATTTTGTGTACCTAGAAATAAATATAGTTGCATGAGCTAAATTAAATACATGACTTGAAAATTTCTGCAATAGTAGTTGGTTGGAAAGCGTGGAATCATGATGTGGACAGAAACATATTAGATATTGGTAGAGATTAAGGTAAGACTAGAATTGGAAAAGATTGGAAGGATTGTGTAAAGGGACCTGTCCTAATAAAGCTAATGTTCCAATCCACATGATCGACTAGGTTACTCAATCTAGTGCAATAAAGAGGGTATAGTGATGAGTTAAAATGGAGCAAAAAAAGAAGAAGAAATCTTGTTAGGTATGGAAAAGTAACATCAGTTTTGCAAAAAGGAATTAGGAAAGCCCAAATTGAGGATTTGAGGAATTTTGATGGAATAAAGTATGTATACTACTTGAGAAAGAGATGTCCTAATAAGTGTACCTCAAAAGAGCAATTTGAGTTCCTTGTAGTCTTGATTATTGGAGACAGGTATAAAGCTTATATGTCTGGAATGCTTCAGCGTATAAGATTAATGTATAGTGCAAAGTGACTACAGGAAAAATCATCATTATCCAGGTGAGACGACAAAAAGAGTCGATCACCCTGAGTAAAAGTCAGAACAAATTTGGGATACCGTTAGTGAGTGAAATGAATTTAAAATCTGAGTAAAGTGGTTTTGAAAGACGAATAGATTTTGGTGGATTACATCGAAGTTGTGATTATATGGAGAAAGATGTGAAGGTTCAGTATACTAATACCGATAAGAAGTTTAAAAAAAAAAAGATGACTTGTCCTTGAGTGTATCACCTGTGCCAAGGTGCAGCGAAGTGTGATATAAAGCGGTCCATATTAAAGGATGGCAAAAATGGGACTATGGCATTATAAATGATTTTTATGGTTAGTATTGTTATAGTCCGATATATGTGGTATTGAAACTGGAAGTAAAGAGTCGAATATTTTGAAACTCATCAAGGGCATAATTAAAGAAGTATGATATCAAAACAGAGAATTGAGAGATCTATCGACGTTATCAATTGTGATTTTATGGAAGGAAGCATCGAGTAGAAAGATGTATAAGAAATGGAGGAGTGTATGAGATAACAGTACCCCTACTTTTTTTCGGTATCAAAAATGAATTTCGAGGATGAAATTTTTATTAGGAGGGGAGAGTTGTAATATCCCATCATCGATGGGAAGGGTAAAATAGTAATTTTGGAATGGGTTATGAGTGTGGAAACTTATCTTAGCATGATCACGCATAATATGGCCTCCAATAAGAAAAAGGAAGTCATCTCTTATCTTTCTTCCACTCTTTCATGAATGCATATGGAATGGTCAAGCTAATGACCTTAACTTAGCATGTTTACCTTTCTTTTATGTATATTTGTTTACTTGTATGTTTGATTTGTTTTTTTTATATTATGTTTGGTTTGAGTTTGCTATGATTTCTTGGTTTTTACTTGGGTTTTGTTTGAGTTTTAACTTGTTTTCTCTTCAAATTTCTTATTGGTTAGGAATGCATGCTAAGCTTGGAAGAAGGCTTTCTAGAAACTTTTTGCAGCTTAAGCCGACAATCATAGGAATGGATCAATTTCCCACGAATGTGGGAAGGCTCTTCAGAAACTTTATGGAGCCTAAACTCACGATCATGGGAAACATACGTATTCCCACGATTGTGGGATCCTTAGTCGAAATATTTTTAAAACTCCCTCTTTCTTTCTTCTTTCTTCATCTTTTCACATTCTCTCACTCTAAACATGACACTCACATACCTGAACCTCACAAATCCTTCTTCTTTCCCCCAAATCTTGGTATTTTCTTCACTTTTTCCATCATTATTCACTTCTTTAACCTGTTTTTCACATTACCCACTCAAGAATACAAGGATTTTATGAGTTTTTCCCTCTTTATCTCTAAAAAATGTGCTCACCTCTCTTTTGACTATTTTTGCATATTTTTCTCCTTAAATGGCTCCAAAGAAGCTTGTAGATCGGAAACTAATCGACCAACTGCACCTCCAAGTCTTCGAAGAAGGTAAACTTGATATGGCAGCCACTTTTTGAGCCTCATTCCCTATTTTTTCAAAAGAAGAACTTATGAGATTCCAGGACATTAAAGATAGAGTTATTGCCTCCTAGGTACTTTGATCTTGAACTATTAGACACTCTAGGATTAAGGCATAACATTGAAAGATTGGCTGGGCGTATTGGTTGGGGTCGTTTAATTCATTGTGATGTACCAATATACTCCATGATGACTGTAAAATTTTTCACTACTGTGTGGTACAATCCTAAAATGGACACATTCTGGTTTAGGATAGATGTCCATGCAAATAAGCTTGATTATACTGTCATTTGTGCACTCTTTGACTTGTCTAACACCAAAATTCTGGATGGGCATGATGAATTTTATATGGATAATTATTGGAAGAGCCTTATAGGTGAAAAAACTTTTGATTCTAGGAATGCACCAAAAACTTTGATTCATAGAAACGAGCACTTACTTCTTCACATGTTTATGTGTTTAATTGTTTTTAACAAAACTAAAAGAAATAAGTGTTCGGCTAAGGAACTTTTCTTTCTTTGGTGTATGGATTGTAAAATTAAAATGAATATCTTGTACCACATTTTCCAATCTATTATGATTTTCATTACAGAAAAGCTCATACTTTGAGATGGCTTACATTATTATTGCTTTGTCTTCATTTTACAATCTTGATATGGATAGTGTGTGCATAGCTAGACTGGATGTGTTTATTGTACCTTATTTGAGATGCTCTGAAATTTTAAAGCCCCATTCTTTAGAGCTCTGAAATCCTCAGACATGCACTGCTGTTAAGAATAGAAAGGGGAAGGATGTAGTCACTTCTTAACCATCCACCTCTCAGGAGCCCCCAAAGCCCCAAAAAGAAGTAGTTGAAGAGGAACCAACTGTAGCTGCAGATGTTGACAAGTTTCAACAAATCCTTAAATAAATGGCCACAAATCATCAACATGACACTACAAATTAATGAGCTTGGTAATCAAATGAGACAAGTACATAAGGAGCAGTGGTCCATCAAAAAGAAACTCCTCAAGTTCATCTAGATGAAGAACATTAAAGTCCCTTTCCCTATGCCTTCTCCACCACAATCTCGATGAGCGTTCTTACCCTTTACTTTGTTTTATTTACTTTTTTAGTTGTTTTACTTGCTTGTTTATTTGTTGTTGTGTTTTATATTTGGTTCCTTTTGTGGTTGCCTTGTCACGTTGAGGACAATATGTTTTACAAATATAGGGAGGTGATATTTGCTGTTGGGACTCGATCCTGAGAATCAGATCCCAATCGAAAAAACGTAACACGAATACGAAAACGAAGTGCGGAAACAAAATCAGAAGCGAAATCGAATATTCGAAAACATAAATCAAAAGAATCCGAAGCGGAAATACATAATACTAAAGAATGAACGGATTAAGAATCAAAGCGAAGCAAAAACAAAACGGAATTACAAGTGGAAACATATTCGAAACGAATCGAAATCGGAAAGCGAAATCAAAGTATAGAAATACGAAAACGATACGAATGGCTCGAGTTAGAAAATCACATCGAATAACAAAGCAGATCGAATACGAATTTCCAACTTCCGCAAACATACACTTTAGAAATAGCGTCGCGTTGGAGACCTTAGGACATTCTAAAACCCGTATAATTTTTTTCTCTTTTTCATTTCTTTCATCTTTATTAGATCTCATTTAAAACATCTCAATTCATAGTAATCTTCTTAACAATCATACAAATCCCATAATCCATCTTTTAAACATCTAATTCTTATTTTTATTCCTTATTCAATATATATGTAACAAAATTTCGACTGCAAAACGGCTGCATTTCTAACTAACCCAAACCTGCAAAGTGTTTAAAACGCACTTCTTATAATTCCCAATCAAACACACAATCATCCACATCCACCTGACCCGCCGTCCGAGATCTCAATAAACACAAACCTATATCTAGTACTTCACATATCACAAATCATCCATATTCAATCCACCATTTTCAGAATTTACAAAACATCACACTCATTTATATACACAATTTTCTAATCCAATCCATCATATGCATAAACAATTACAATTTATCTTTCATAAACCCATAATCATACAAAAATGCCTATATAACTCAATTCAATACCCATATCTAGAATTCATAATTCAATACCTAAATCCAGAATTCATATACATCCCGAAATAAATCCTTGTAATACAATAATGACAATTTAAGCCATATACATAACCAAAATCCATAATCCAAAGTACACAAAATATAGACACATGCAAACATCGAACTAATATCTTAAAGAGGCAAAAACACTCTCAAAGTTACTGCCTATATAAAAACCAATGGAACAGTGTAATTGATCAAATGAACAGTACTGCAATTTTTGAAACCTCGTAACTTTTTACTCCTAACTCCAAAAAATTGTAAATTATACATCAATGGAAATTTAGAAAGATAATCTACATTTTTTATGAAGGATGCAAAAACCAAAATAGGCTCTAAAGGGGTGCAAAACTCTTCCAAAGATTTTTCACAAATCTGCCAAATAAACAATAACTAAACTAGGTCTAACCCTCGTAAGTTTTTATTCCCAACTCCAAATAAGGTAGATATACACCATTAGAAAGATTTAAACATGTGCTACAATCTTCAAGAAGATCTCTCAATCCAATTCAAGCTCTAAGACGGTCAAAAACACAAACAAAGTTTCTGTCAAATACTTGTCAACCCAAACCAAAGCAAAAAAAATACAGAACTTTGGTCGTTCATAACTTTCGTTCCCGATATCAAAATGTTGGACCCCCGCTGCCGGAGCCCAACGTCTGACGTGTGAGAGCGTGGCGGAAAAACCGTGATTGTAATACTTGATACATTTCAAAGGAAAGACCCGCGAAAAAGTAATGGGCCTGCTGAAAAACATACTTTAAACCCGCTTTCATGCATAATGTAACCCATCGTATCCAAACATGCAAACTTAACAGTTTAGAAAAGAGACAATCGAAAGTTCAATGGACCCATC
>JANTNU010336168.1:0-12794 GCA_024752395.1 Erythroxylum havanense
AAATTCAGCTTTTCATGTAATGTCATATTCAACGTTTTATATTCACAACTTGCATACATGTATATAACAATACAAGCATATTATCAAACTATCAATCAATCTCATCAATAATCACAATCGTGTATGTTAACACCTATATAATTTTATAACTTTATTTATCAAATAATTAGTTATTAAGAATTAATTATATTTTAATCAATTAATTAATAATTAATCATATTTTATATATGAATTATATTTTATTAATTAATCAATTAATCATATTTCATTTAATCAACTAATTAATTATATTTTATCAGTATTTGTGCTCAAAAATTATATACACTATTATACATTTGGAAATTAATCTTAATAATATGGATTCTCTATGAATAGATACATAAATTTTCTTAGTTTTTTAGCATATATGCCAAATTTTTCTATTCATGTAACACTATTAATAGAAATAGGGCTAGGTAATTACATATCCTTAAGATAAGACAAATTAACATGACGTAATATAGCATGACATAAATTAAAAGAATTAACATCACAACCGTGCATGTTAATACCTATATAATTTTATAACTTTATTTATTAAATAATTAATTATTAATTAAAATATTTTTAATTAGTTTAATAAATATAACATAATTAACTGATTAATTGTTAATTAATTAATTTTGATATAATTAATGGTAATTAAAATATAATAAATTAATTGATTTATTAAATTAGACTTTATTTATAAATTAATTATTAATCATGAACTGTTAATCTTATTCAGTTATAATTAAGAATGAGTTAACATATTATTAATTAGTTGATGTATATATATAGGTAAGTAGTTATGCCTGTGACTTAATATTTAAAGGCATGACTGCCATGCACGGTTGTGACTTGGGCATGTTGTTTTCTTTTCACGAGCAATTACCACATATATATTTGTATAACATTTTTATTAATTAAATAATTAATTAAGTATTGATTTATTAAAATATAATTAATATAGTCATTAATTGACTAAATAGAATTACTGTTTATATTTGTATTTTTATTAAATATGATATATATAAAATTAATTGATTAATTATAATATATTATTAATTAATAAAAAATAATTAATTGATTAATTACTTAAAATAAAATGAAAATTTATTATTATAGGAGTCATTGGCATGATAAACCATGCCTGTTAAAAGATTTATTTTTATTCCTTAATTAAATAAAATTAATTAATATATTATTCATAATAATCAATATATAATTAGATAATTTATTTATTGAAATCTTATTAATTAATTAATTAATGATTATTAAGACGTAATTATTACTTATATTATTATTAATATATCTGAAACATGTTTTTCTTTTTTAATTACATATTCTTAAAATATCTTTAATTAACTTAATTATAACTATTTACTAAATAAAAATATAGTTTCATGTAATTAAAATATTTTCCATTATTTAAAATATAATTAATTATTTGATTTATGAAAATGTGATACTTGATTAATAATGATAATTAGAATATAATAAATTAAATGATTTATTAAATTATACTTTATTTATAAATTAATTATTAATCATTAACTATTAATCTTATTCAGTTATAATTAATAATGATTAATATATTATTAATTAATTGATGTATATATATATATAGATAAGTAATACGATTGTGACTTAATATTCACAGGTATAGCTGTCACGCATAGTTGTGATGTGCAAGTTATTTTCTTTTTACAGGCAATGAACACCTATATAATTTTGTAACATTTTTATCAAATAATTAATTAATTAAGTATTGATTTATTAAAATATAATTAATTTATTCATTAATTAATTAAATATCATTAGTGCTTATATTTTTCATTTTTATTAAATACAATACATATAAAATTAATGGATTAATTATAATATATTATTGATTAATTACAAAATAATTATAGGAGTCACAGGCGTGACTTAATTATATATATATTTTTAGGGAGACTTAATTATATTATTGATTAATAACAAAATAATTAATTGATTATTTAATTAAAATAAAATGAAAATTTATTATTAATATATTATTGATTAATAACAAGATAATTAATTGATTAATTATTTGAAATAAAATAAAATTTTATTATTATAGGAGTCATATGTGTGATTTAAATCGCGTCCATTTAATTAATATACATGTCTAGAAATTTCTACATTTCAAATGCTCTCGCCTCTTTTGCTCCCACCAATTAATAACTGTTCTATCAAATGCTATCAATCACATTCATTTACGTCCAATTAATTAACATACATGTCTAGAAACTTCTACATTTAACACACTCACCAAACCCTTTCTCTCTCTCCATCTCTTGAACTTCCACCATTCCAATAAACATCCAGCAAACACGGTAGCGACGCAATTAGTAAGCATACGTCAATCTCAGAATATTGATTGGTGTTACTAAGTTCATTATCTTCTTCTTGATTCAACACATAGTTAAACTTCGGCAAGAATCAACAAAAGCAGGGCTTATAACTCCATTTCCTGTTCCTAAACTCGCGAACCTTCCTCAAGTGACAATTCTTAATTTAACGATCTTATTTGTTTTCTTTTAATTGTTATTTTTATTCGATTCTTGCCTTTTTTATTAACTGATGACAATTACTTAATCTACATTGGGCTACTTTCTCATTCATTACACATACAAATGAATGATCTTTGCATTATTATTAGAATCCTAACTGTTAACTTTATTTATTCCAAGACAGATATATGCAAAACAAACTAGTCAAAGTTGTTTGTGTTTTCCTACATACTCTGATTCCAAATACAATCATCGATGGTAACTAAACTCTTTTTCTTATTGCTTTATCAACCTTTTGTTTTTTTCGCGATCCAGAGTTCATATGTACATATGTTCTCTGGGACTTGACAAAATCATAAAATAAAATAGTGTTACAAAGTGAATTAGGGGATTAATAGGAATATGATAACATCTTTCTTCACCTTGGATTGATATTGGGAGATAAACATGATAATTGATGATGGAAGCAATATGTCAAATATCTATGTAGATAATTTACAAATTTAACATGTTAAGGAATAGTTCTCAAAACTTTGTAAGCCCTTGCTTTTTCACTATATATAAGAAATGTGTTACATGTCTCTGAACTCACCTCTTTATTTGTCATAATCACATGCTATTTAGTTCACTTTCTTTTACATCAACTGCAGATTCATATTTTGCTTCATTTTGACCAATTGGTCGTGGTTTTGCAGTGAAGGATTTGTTCGTTTAAGTGCAAACTTTTTGCATCGAATTGTCACTAATCAGGTTCTTTTTCTTCTACTGTATCAAAATATGCCAATAGCGATGTAGATTTGCTGATTAGTTTGAACTTAATATTTTTCATTTTGTATTAATTAGGTTTAAACTTATACTCCATTTTGATTGAATTTGGATGTAAATTTTTTTGCCACTGAATTAATCGCAAATATTAAGGTTAAATATATTTTATTAGACTAAATTAATTTAGACTAGGTTTAAATTTGGAAATAATTTGTCTCCCATATATCTATATTTGTTTTAGTGTTACACCCTTACTATTAATAACGTTGGATTTGTTTGGGAGAAGGAATCCATATATATGCCGCAAGTAGTTGACCAAAATTTGTGTCATTGTTAAGTATATAGATTTATTCTACTTTTCTTTTATTAGATTTGGAATTTAATTAGAGATTGGTCTTTTCTTCATATTTTTTTAATAAAAATGTATCCATTATTTAGATTAACTCTTTTTGAGGATGTGTATGTTTGATGCTTTCTATTTATCAGTATTATGACTTTTGTTCATTTTTATTGGCAGTTGGACGGTGGTTTAAGGCTTATGTTTCTTCATGTGGTCTATTTAATATTTCTTATCCTAGTGCTCTTATAGCCAACTACGTCAAGATGATATCTCTATGATAAGATGATATGTCTATCAGCTATCTATGATCAGAAAATTAGCTGCACGAAATCAAGGAAAATTTGCTGCTACTATTAACTTTGCTTATTTTTATTTGAAGGCTGAAATTATGTTAATATTTTAGGATCTTGTCCAGGATAGTACTTGCACCACTAATGTCTTTATAGACATTAACCTTTGATTATTAGTTCCAGAATATGGAATTGTGTTGTCTTTGTGTAAAACATTTATTAATTTGTTTTAATTCATTTCAAATTTTACAATTAATATATTCTATATAATACAGTTTGTACAAATGCACTACTTAATTAATAGCTGTGATTAGTAGTAATAATAATAATAATGTATTAATTATTCCATTAATTTAACTTAACTGGATAGAAAATTTGATTAAATTATATTTAAATTTAAAAGAATTACACAATTAATTAAAGAAGTTTATTTACTGATTATATAAAAAATTGATTAATTATTTGCATATTTATTTCATTTTTTGAAGTTAAAATTAAATATGGATTAAAAGTTTCTTATATCAGACAAAATTTATCACTCAGTTATTACTCAAATATCATTTTGTAGTGAAAACATCTAAAAAATCAGTTTGCACTTTCTCGCAAATCCTCAAGCAAATTATATCTTTCACAAGCGTGGCATGTTAAGGCACCCCCGTGAAAAGGTATCACACATGTGACTCAACATGTCATACCCGTAACATAAAACGTGTTTGGTAAATCAAACTACTAAATTTTCTCTTACCCTTTTGAATAAAAATATAGGTTAGGCCCTTGTTACAACAAATTTGGTAGAGAAAGATTAAAATTTTTTTTCAAAATTTGCCCAACATCTTAATTCACTTTCACGGGTGTGAGACATATTTATATTTTTCGTAGAAATACGTTAATTGTACTTGCTTCAGAAGAATTTGCCGCCAAATCGCAGAAAATCTTTCCATAGATGTCCATAAATATTCGTCAATATTTTCAGTTGAAACGATGACTATTTAAAGATGCATATGCCGGGTTGTTTCATGTAAACAATATTTTCGATTCATAGGTCAGGTATTTAAATACACACTATTATAAATAAAGTTTATTCGGTTGTTAGAAATGACATATGAAAATTAATTAATTTTACTTCAATAAACATTTAATATGTTTTAAATTTTTCTAAAGAAAACTTCCTTTTATTTAAAATTTGGTTCACAACAATTCAATTAGATTCTAAGTCCATTCCAATTCAGTTCGCTTCCTTTTGTTCTACTTGTTCAAAATGAGTTACTGAGAAACTGTCTATCAGGTTCAAAAAATTAAATTTGTCATTCGATGTCTAACGAAGGAAACTTCTCTATCACAAAACTAGGTCAAATAATTCTCTCTCTCTACTATTTCATATTTTTAAGTAGGAGCAAAAAAAGTTATATGAATATTGCACAAAATATCTTCTTCATTTAACATCGTTTTCTACCTAATAACAGAAGAGATTTTGTACTAAAAATTGTATTGAAAGGTTCTTAAAAGCTAATGACAATGACTTTAAATTAGCTATAAAAAATTGAAGGCTTGCCTTTCTTGGAGAGAAAGCATAATTATTGTATTTTCATGATAATTTTTATATGGCTTCTTCTTATTCTTTTGTTTTTTTAATTTTTCTTTTGAAATCGAGAGAAATTAAGAGCAGATGAATTTTTCGTTGAACTCACAAAAGGGCTTTCTTATTTAGCAGGTCACAATGAAAGTTATAAACTTGTCTTGGTAATTTTTAAACTCTATCAATTATGTCTAATTGTTTACTTTTTTTTTCAAAACTGATGGAATTTATTAGCAATATTATTTATGTATGTCCTTTTTAAATTTCATTTTGACATTTATTACTTCTAAACTCATTAAGAAGTTTTATTCTTTCTTTACTGTTCTTGGTTGAAGATGTTTCTCCTTAAACAAGATCATCAAAAGTTTCGTTCACGAAAATTGTAAGTGAGCATGTATAATTTTTTATTATATATCTTTTCTAATTTTTATCCTTCTTATTTTATAATTTATGTAGATTATCTTTTGCTTTGATTTTTGTAGGTTCACATGCTTTGTTGCTTTTACTTTGTAAGTTGTTGTATCAACTATGTAAAAAAACTGCAAACAATTTTTGATCCTTTTTTATGCAAGTATGTTGCTTTTCTAAACTCATGTTATAACCTATATTAAAGTATAATAACTATTTTATAAAAAAATTATATAGAACTACCCCATAACTTTTTTCTTTACCTTTCCAGGTTTTTAAAGTCTACTTTAACTTTCATGAATGTATATTTATCAACATTGAAAATTGTTGGTGAATATTATCTGTCCAGACTTTACAAAGTGTTTGTGATCGACCCACCGTCTTTGTTTTTCTTATTTATAGAAGTTAATATTGATACGTATTTGTCTTGTTCATATATATAAATTTTTAATATTTTTATTTTTATTTTTATTTTATCTAACTTTTAACGTCTTTATGAAAGATGCTAACTTTTTATATTTTTTAAACATAAATCATCATATTAATAGCACACTTATGTTATACCTTTTATGTTATTCTTGTTGGTTTTTGTAGTGTGTTGTCTTGTATTAATGTATGATTCAAAATTGTATTACAAGGTATCCAGCCATTTGTTGAATTTTCGATCATCACCACGATCATATCTTCCTTGGATTTGGAAGAATCACTAGAATTTCCTAAAGACCCTTCCATAGGATCAATAGTTAAAGATAGCTTACACTTGTCAAGGTTTTCATTTACAGCGTTACCATATTCTAACTCAAACAAACCATGGTATCTTACTTTAACCACACCAACTTCTAGGTCCACTACCAATTCTTCTTTAACCTCATCATACATTAATTCGTTAAATGCGAGATCTATTTCTTTTGCATCACTCATTGGTAGAACACGCTATCAAATATTAATGCTTATGCAACAGCTACCAATAAAAGTTTATTCCCATTTACTCCCATTCCATAATGTATTACTGAGCCAATTAAAATTATTAAACCACAAACCGCACAATCCTTTTTTTTCGATCACCTGGTATGTATTTATTTTCCTAGAAAACTTATAGATCTTACAACTCTTAACGTGTCTTTTTTTACCTTAAAATTTTATAGGAGTCCCTATAATGAGATCATTTATAAGTCAATTATGGGAGCCCCAATTGGTGGTTTGGTCTCTAGTATACCATCTCATCTAGTCAATAATTTTCACATACCTGAATTTGATGAAGAAGATATAATGTTTAATTTTGATAACAATTACCTTCTCTGTGTAGAAAAATTAGTTTCACAAGTTTTTTTAAATGTATAAATTATGACAAAAAGAAGACCAATTTTACGTGTGTCTTTTTTTTAATCATATACATCCATCAAGTATCAATATGTAATTAATAAATGGATGAAAATTTTTTATATTAATAATTTCCCTAAAATTTTAGATTTGAGTAGATATATCTTAATAGGAAGTTGCTAACCTCAATCCCTAATGCTAATCAATTTTGGCCGTGTGAACATATATCCACCTCCCAAGTCGCTCCGATTCAAAACCCAGCCATCTTCTGTTCTTCCCTTTTCATGTCAACGGAAAACCCTGCATTGAGAAAATGCGAATCACTGAAGAACAGAGGCAGAGAGCTGAAGCAAACCGATTAACAGCCCTAGCTAAGAGAAAAGTATTCTCAGAATCCATTATCAACCAACAAAAACAACAAAAGAAAAATCCTTGGAGGCTCTTCAAGTGTCGAAAGCTCTGTTCTGATCTCACTCCCTGTACCCATGACCCAAGGTCTCCTCCTTTGATCTCGGATGGCCCAGATTCGGGGACCCAATTTATTGAAAAATTCTTGATCGGGCTTGAAATTTGCTCCCCTGACTCTTTCTCCGTCACGCCCAAGGCTTTGCAGGGGTTTTCTTGTCCAGGTGTAGAGGAGTGCTTGAAGAGATTAGCAGATTGTTTATCCAATGTAAGTGGAGGGATGAATGTGACTATCTTAATTAGTTAGGGTTATTTTTGCTAAAATTGATAGTTTTGAATATTGCTGTTAATTGGTTACTTAAAGTACGCTTTTTGTTGCCAGTTTAAGTAACGTTACTGATTTCTATTTTAGGTGATGCCATCACATTATACTCAAAATCATGGAGGTGGAAAAGGCTTGTGTATATAAGCTCAGAGATTATGATGCAGTTTTGAACAGTTTAAAGAACTATAAGGGCGTTGAAATTGAAAAGATACCTTTTGGAACACTCAATGTCATCCACAGACTTTGTCATTCCTTTGATATAGGGCGGTGGGCACCTTGCAGGCCTGCACATTTAATTGATGAAGAGGTTGATGAATTGTGATAGGAATACGAGTTGAGGTTGGTATTATTTACGTATTCAATAAGTTCAGTAGTAGAACCCCTCCTGGAAAATAGCTCCAGGCCAATACAATATCTGTATTTTCACAATATGAAATGATAATCCCTATTCCACTAAGCAGAATACTCTATATGCCTTACCTTCCTCTCTACAACCTCTCTCCATAACTAACTCGTAACCACATAGCCTATGTGGCATTTGCCCCCTTCCCCATCTTACCCCTATGGATGTAGGTTTGGATGGGTTTAGTGGGCTGATTGTTAGCACCAATAGACTGTATGCATGGAGTGGTACTAACAGTTCCCTCCTCCTCAAATAACACCTTGTCCTCAAGGTGGATGGAAGGGAATTGCCCCTTAATAAATTCAGCATCCTCCCAAGTTACCTCCTCTGCTGGTTTGTTCCTCTATCGAATAAGCCACTGAAGGATACTGCTACCCTTGGACTTGGAAATGCGGGAAGCTAAGATTGCTTCAGGTTCAGCCAGGTCTCCTTCATCTATCTCCAGCCCTTGGGGAAGAGTTTGCTCCACTAAGTGGTTGCCTAAGGCTTTCTTCAGCTGAGAAACATGGAAAACCGGGTGAACCTTGGTTGAAGGAGGAAGTTGTAGCCTGTAAGCAACCATTCCCACCTTCCCAATGATCTCGAAAGGCCCATAATACCTTGCTGCCAACTTAGGACAGATCCTCCTAGCAACAGTGAGTTGTCTATGGGGCCTTAATTTAACAAACACCAAGTCACCCACCTGAAACTGCACTTCCTTCCTATGGATATCAGCTGATTTCTTCATCATGGCTTGTGCCCTTATTAGGTTATGCTTTAGTTGTCTTAATGCTTCATCTCTATCAACTAAAGCTAAAGCCACCGATTCTACTTGAGTTTCGCCTTGAGTAAAATGTAGCAAGGTTGTGACGACCATACACCACTTCAAAAGGAGTCCGCCAGTCGAAACATGGTAGTTTGTATTATACCAATATTCAGCCCATGCCAACCAAATAGACCAACCCTTAGGTTGCTCCGAAGTGAAGCAACGAAGATAAGTCTCAATACACCTATTGATTACCTCGGTTTGTCCATCCGTTTGAGGATGGTAAGAGAAACTCATTTTCAATATCGTCCCTTGCAACTTGAACAAATCCTTCCAAAAGTTGCTAGTAAAAAATGGATCTCTATCACTGATGATAGAACTAGGAACTCCATGTAATCTCACTATGTCTCGGGTGAATGTTTTAGCCACACTCTTAGCTGTATAGGGATGTTTTAGTAGTGAGAAGTGAGCATACTTAGACAAACGATCAACCACCACCAATATTACCTCATACCCGTGAGATTTAGGAAGGCTTGTGATAAAATCCATGGAAACCTCCTCCCAAATTAGCT
This sequence comes from Erythroxylum havanense, assembly GCA_024752395.1. Classification (NCBI taxonomy): domain Eukaryota; kingdom Viridiplantae; phylum Streptophyta; class Magnoliopsida; order Malpighiales; family Erythroxylaceae; genus Erythroxylum; species Erythroxylum havanense. Next base: position 9,708 of record JANTNU010336168.1, read on the forward strand.
AAGGTATAGGTAAGGGCTGTAAAAGATCAGCTGGAGACATTGCCATGTACTTATGCTTTTGACAAATGACACATTCCCGCACAAACTTCTGAATAGAAGACTTCATCCCCAACCAAAATAGTCCACCAGCTAACCTTTTGTAGGTTTTTAAAAAGCCAGAATTTCCCCCTAGAGGTGAAGCATGATACTCATGTAGAAATTTAGGGATTAATACCGAGGTAGATGAGAGAACCAACCTGTTTTGGTAAAACAATAAACCACCTCTGGTGTGGAAACCAGGTTTGGAAGAGGAATCTTCTTTGAGTGCTGCCATGATTGAATTTAACTTGGAGTCCTTGATTTCCCTTCGAACCACATCCATGTCAAGCCAAAAAGAGCTGAAATAGCAGAAAATAGTAGTTTGTCATCTTCAACCCTTGAAAGAGAATCTGCCGCCCCATTTTGCTTCCCTGGTTTATAAATAACTTCAAAATCCAGCCCCAATAGTTTTGCTTGCCAACATTGTTGGTCTATGGAAGGAATGCGCTGATCTAACAAATGTTTTAAGCTTTTATGGTCAGTGTAGACCTTAAAATGCCTTCCAATCAGAAAGTGTTTCCAATGCTGAATAGCCATCACCACTGCCATCACCTCTTTCTCATAGACTGACTTAGAATAAGTTGATTCAGCCAAAGCTTTGCTAAAAAATGCCAATGGACGACCCTCTTGAATGAGAACTGCCCCTAACCCTCTTCCAGAAGCATCACACTCCAGAGAAAACTCCTTGGAGAAGTCAGGTAATGCTAACACTGGAGCTGAAGTAATCTTCTTCTGCAGCTCCTCAAATGCTAATTGAGCTTCCTTCCCCCAACTGAAATTGTCCTTTCTTGTTAGATCAGTAAGAGGTTTAGCAATTTTCCCATAATCTTGGACAAACTTACAGTAATAGCCTGTAAGGCCTAAGAATCCTCTGACTCTTTTGACATTCTTAGGAATGGGCCACTCCAAGATGCTCTTGATTTTTGAAGGATCCATTGCTGCCCCCTTATAGGATATAATGTGACCCAAATACTCCACCGATTGTTGCCCAAAAATACACTTCTTCTGATTTGCCTTCAGCTGGTTATCCAATAGCAATTGCAACACACAAGTCAAGTGTTCTAAGTGTTGATTCCAATCTGCACTATAAACAAGGATATCATCAAAGAATATTAGGACGAACTTTCGTAGTAGAGGCTTGAAAATCGAGTTCATGGTGGATTGAAATGTGACAGGGGCATTCATGAGACCGAAGGGCATCACTAGGTACTCATAATGTCTTTCATGTGTCCGAAATCCGATTTTATAAATGTCCTCCTCTCGAACTCTGATTTGATGGAAACCCCACTTAAATCCTCCTTAGAAAAGTATCTAGCTCCATGCAACTCCTCCATCAACTCATCCACTACTGGAATGGGGAATTTGTCCGGAACAGTAAGCTTATTTAGAGCTCGGTAGTCGACGCACATCCGCCATGATGTATCCTTCTTTTTAACAAGAATAACCGGACTAGAAAAGGGACTAATACTTGGCTTATAACTCCAGTGTTGAGCAAATTCTGAATCTGCTTCGCAATCTCATTCTTATGATGGTGTGCATACCTATATGGTCGGATGTTAACTGGTTCTGCCCCTTCCTTCAAATTAATTGCATGGTCATGTTCTCTTTTAGGTGGTAACCCCTTAATTTCCTGGAAAGCTGTCTCAAATTTGTCTAAGATAGCCCTCAATTTCTCTTGCTGATTTCCGTCTAAGGTTTCCACTTGATCGGGTAAGTTTCTACCCATTTTCAAGGACCACAACAGCCCTTCAAATTCCAACTCTTGATGCTTCAAAATCTGTTGTAGTGCATGGGGAGAGGAAGTGTGCATGTTGATTCCTTGCAAGGTTACTTCTGTCCCTTTTCGATCAAATGTCATACACATATTCTTCCAATCAACCTTCACTACCCCTAATGTTTCAAGCCATGCCGCCCCTAAAATTAGATTAGGTCCTCCTGTATCAAACACATAAGCATTCACCCGAAACTCTTCCTCATTCAGCTCCAGCTTAATTTCCTTTCGAACTCCTTGTTAAAAAGAGCGATGCCCATCCCCCAACCTCACTCCAAACGTTCTTGTTGAGGTAACAGTTAAGACCCATAGCTTGAACCAATCTCCTAGACACAAAATTGTGGCTAGCACCACTATCCACCATAATAACGATTGGCATTTCATTCAGCTTACCGGTTAAAATCATCGATTTTGGGGGTGAGGAATGATCCCTTTCTAGTTCTCTGAACTCAACCGCATTACGCACTAACTCCCAATCTTCCTGTTGCTCTCCTTCCTTCAGGGCCGCCTGTCTGTTCTCCTCACCCTCAGCTTCGTCCCCCTCCCAAATTATCAACTTGTATTCCTTATTTGGGCAGCGGTGGAGAGGCCCGAAGGTTTGCCCAAATTTAAAGCACAAGCCCTTTGCTCTCCTTTCCATCAACTGATCATAAGTTAAGCTATGTGTTCCTCTGCACTTAGTATTTCCTGTTCGGTGGCTTTCAAAGGTAGGACCCCTCTGTTGGTTGGCTGTCTCCCTACCTTCATTTTTTATGTTTCCCACTGCATGGTTTTGTTGAGCTGGATAATACTTGTTGAAGTGTCCCTTTCGGTGCCCAACACTCGAATGGAAGCTGTCGAGTTTTCTCCTCCCTTCTCCTAACCTAATCACGCCTTCACTAATCAGTTCTCTCTCAACCTTCCTTGCGACAGAGATGAGCCGGACTCGGGTAGGAGGATCGTGGGTGCTCACACGGTTCTTCTGTCGGAACCCGACCCGGAGACCGGATCCCGATAGCTTGTAACTTAAAATCGTGAAATCCTGAGCGTGCGTATTATTTTGAACCGTTATATTTTTTTTTTCCATTCTGGATCCCTTGAACCCTTAAGGACATCAAGAATTCATTCTCATGCTCAAGACGCTCCCAAAATTTACTTACCAATGTTTCGTAGTGCCCATGCACCTAATCATCTTACTTGAACTTATTTCCACTACGCGTTCACCGAATTTTGAAGTACTTAAAATCTTAAATTCATTT
>JANTNU010336766.1:0-12786 GCA_024752395.1 Erythroxylum havanense
GATGACTTTGAAGATTAGTTTTGGTTATGAAAGTTTAAGTGGATGAGATGATTGAAATGGAAGTTGAAATCAAGAAAAAGAAAGTGAAAGTGTAAAATTTTGAAGAAATTAGAAAGTTTGACTTTTTGGAGTAACGAGTTGACTTTTGATTTACGCAGATTTTGAGGAAATGATCCTCATGAAATTTGTAGATTATGTTGAGAGTTTTCTGTAACCATAAAGTTTGATAGTTTTCGATATCGGAATCAAAAGTAATGAGTTTTCAAAGTTAAGTGTATTTGGCGTTGTTTTGGAAAAATACTATGAAGTATAGATTTGTGTGTATTGTGCTTTGAGGCCGATCACCATACTGATGTGATTTGAATTGGAGTAAATAGTTTACGTAAAAGTTATAGAGAATTAGAATAGCTTTAAAATGATGTATAATATGCGATTCTTGGTTGTGGAGGTTGAAGATATGATAATGTGAAATTTGGATATTGCTTAGGTGATTGCTATCAGGACAAAAACTTTAATTGAAACATTGACTTAGCTAGAGGTTCTAGTTGCTTTGGAGTTCTTCATGAATATTGTAGAGCTTCTTTTTATCTTTCTATTGATATAAAGCACGGAAATATTGGACAAGGGAGTAGAAAGTTATGATTTTTAGAAGTTCTGATGCTGCTAGTGTGAAGCCGATCGACCAGTCGCATTGTGTGGAGTTTTTGACCTATTTAGAGGTCGATATAATTTGTAAGGTCTTCATAAAAGTTGTAGAGAGTTCTTTTAGCTTTTCATAGACATCAAGTTTGTCGAATTTAGAGTTATGAGTCAAAAGTTATGATGAGTATAAGTTGAGGTGTGCTTTAAAGTTTTGAGGAGATTATCGATTGGTTATCTTTAAGTGCATTTTGACCCCTTTAAAGACTGAGCATGCTTTTGAGTCCTTCTTGACAATTGTAGATCCTTCTTTTATCTTTCCAACGGTACCAAGTTTGTAAAATTTGGAGCTTGGAGTCAAAAGTTATGAAGGTCGGAAGTCAGGAGGTCGGATCGCGCGAGCGATCGACCGCTCGCGCGCCCCAGCGCTCACCCGCTCGCCCGATCGGGCGAGCGAGGCGCCCGCGGGGTAAACTTTTAGCCGACCAACCTCCCCTCACTCTTTTGAGCATAACCTTTTCGTCCGACATCCGATCAACCCGATTTTTGAAGCGTTGGATTCTTACGATATTTTTCTATCTTTCTATACTAGATTTATCAGTTCTAGCATTAAATTGAAAAGATTGATTAGATCAAAGTGAGCTGATCGGTTGTAAAAGTTTGAACAGTGTTCAGTATTTTAGAGATATATCGATCGGTAGAGCTCAGATTGAGTTGATTCTTCTTGCAGATTAAAATAGAGACATGAGGCTACAAATTTTATGAAGGAGCTGATTGACAATTGAGTCGCTAAGACTTCCAATTTTGGGTCGGAAGTTAGGTATAGAGTTCAGTCTCGGTTTTGTAATGGCTGAATAGACTTCAGTAATTTGGAGATATCTGGAGCTATAGAGCTCCAATAGATCGGATTCTTATTTCAAATTAAACAAGAGAGATGGGGCTACAAATTTTATGAAGGAGCCGATTGACAATGTAGCCTCTAAGACTTTCAAATTCGGATCGGAATTTAGATGTGTGTTCAGTCTTGGTTTTGTAATGACTTAACAGACTTTAGTAATTTGGACATATCTGGAGCTATAGAGCTCCAATAGATTGGATTCTTGTAGAACATTAAACTAGAGAAATGGGGATACAAATTTTATGAAGGAGCATATCGACAATGTAGCCTCTAAGACTTTCAAATTCGGATCGGAATTTAGATGTAGTGTTCAGTCTCGGTTCTGTAATGGTTTGAACAATGTTTAGTATTTTGGAGATATCTCAATCGGTAGAGCTCCGATCGATCTGATTCTTTTTGAAAATTAAACTAGAGACATGGGAATATAAATGTTATGAAGGAGCTGATTGACACTTAAGCCTCTAAGACTTTCAAATTCGGATCGGAATTTAGATGTAGTGTTCAGCCTCCGGTCTGAAGAACAAACTTCATTATTTTGGAGATATCTTGAGCTATAGAGCTCAGTATGGATATGGAATGTGAATTTGCATACTGAATTGAGATGAGATGAATATGAACGGTCTTGTATATAAATTGTGTTGCTGGATTTGAGTTTTGATTGAGATTATAGAATTGATGAATTCCATATTGGAAAGGGGTATGACTTTGTATGAGATTGAGCAAAATGGAAAAGAAAGAAAAAAAAGATTTATACCGGATTTGATTGGTTTAGAATAGATGTCTTAAGGTTCCCAACGCGATCAATTTGTTTTGTTTACCACATTTGTTGATGGATGTCAGAAATTGGTTTCGATTCGATTTGATCTGATGTTCATTCGGTTTTGTTCCGTTTTCATTTCGTTTCTTCCGGTTGGGATCTGGCCTTCGGATCGGGTCCCAACACAACAACTCTGTGGGGCTCCTAAAAGTTGTGGCAACACTTAATAGGAAGTAAAAGTTATTGCAATTGAAGAGCATAATAGCACATTCACCAATCAACATACCATGTCATCAGAACCAGTTTTATCAAAACAACAAATGTCAACCTGAAGAGGACAAACAACAAAAATGTTACCTTAACAATATAAATTTAGACTCATTATAACTCAAATTCAAATTAGCTTTCCACAAGAGTCTGTGTCTTATTAGAATATCAAGAAATTTCAGCATACAAGTAATTTTAATATACATTGTCACTTTCATAAACCAATTTAAACTACTTACTATGTCATAGCAGATATTAACCCAAACCTTTGTTCCCATATAGCAAAAAGAAAATAAATCATTATCAAATTGAAGGCAAAGAAAATGAACATGTTATCTGCCTAACACAAAACCATAACCTCTGAAAAGGTAACTAACGAACCATACAAAACTGAGACGTATACAAAACCAAAATCCACATTCTTCTTGGAAGCAAACTCACCTTCCTAGCAAAAGGAATAAAAAAAGGCTCTGTGCAAAATATCCCACGCTTTACTAAAGTAATTAGAGATGTATTGATAGCTATGGATAATTCCATCGGCAACTCAAGTGGGATCACAAAAGTTATAATCAGTGAACAACTTAGAAGAAGTTTGTATTTACTCCTTGTTAGATCTTCAAGTCCCTGTACCAAATAAACTTCATCATCAAATCCTGGACACAAGTTGAAAAACATTAGCTCAAGTAAGAAGATACATCTTGTGTAGTACTTTCAACTGGTGTAGTGCTCCGTCTTGTGTAGTACTTTCATCTGGTGTTGACCGCGCACCTTCTGAGTTGATTAAGTGTTACTTACTTTTTTCTACACACTTAACAAACATATAAAAATAGTTCATACATTTATCAGATTATTATTATTTGATTGTCATCAAAATTAATAGAAGTGAAGTCCTCTTGACTTAACAATCTTCCCCTTTTTGATGATAACAAATAATCATAATTTTAGAAGATAAAATGATATTTATAGACAAATAGACCAATAGAAAAATAGTATTCAATGAATAATAAAGAAAAAAATAAGAAAAGAATTGCATACAAGATATATACAATGCTTTCTATCTTCTCTTCTCGTTTTCCTCTTTTTATCCTTCTTCCTTTATTTGTTATTAATTAAAAAGATTGCTCATCATAGATGCTTCAAAACTTCAGAAAACATACATTGCATGTCAATGCGGATCCTCTTGAGGTCTTTTTCAATAGTAATTTGTAATAGTGCTACTTCCTCATGAAGATCACCTACTGAGTCAACTAGTTCATCAACCTTAGTATGAACTTCCTCAATTTCTTTTGTTAATGCTTCTTGAACTTCCTTCTGACTGTGACTTGCTTTCGTCCAATTTATGAAATGCTTTAAGAACTTTAGATTATTAGTAGGATCTTGTTATATTTCACTAAGTGGATGAAGGTTTTCAACAACAGATGGTTCTGAAGGTAGAACATCTAACTCAATAATTTTAATAGAGGGTAGACTGAAGGGTTGTTTTTCTTCTGGCAGATCAAGATCATTAGGTATAAGTAGTTTCAAAATTGGTTTCCCAAGAAGGTGTAACACATCCTTGACTGAAGGTATGAAACCTAAAGGTCTGAAATGCATGACCAAATGTACAAAGGTTTCTAAGTTGAAATTGATACCTTCAACCATGATACTTCTATACTATTCTTCTTTCACTTTGCCAACTACCTTGAAGTTCTCATCTATAGTTGAAACTCCAAATTTACTTCCTGATGCTTTTAAAATATGGTGTGAAACATAGATACCTCCAGGTTGATCTGTATTACATGCATCATCTATGTTCTTTACAGCTACTTGAATCTACTCTTCTGTAAGATCATCTTTATTTACCTCAAGAAACATCTTCTTTTTCCCTTTTTCTTCATTTCTCACAAGGGTTGAACATCTTGGTTAAATATCTGGCACAATTTTTATTGATGTTCTACTCATAATAGGATAGATTGTATACCGATCCTTTGAAATCTTCAATAGATATGGTTCTGCCTTCTCATCTCGCAGAATACCATATAATATTCGTTCTCCATGACTTACAAGATGTATTATTTGAGTATTAATCGGTATTGGTTTGACTAGTACCTTGACTGACTTTTTCGAAGGTTCTATAATAATAATTGAGCTTCTGCTTCGAACAGGTATTGGTTCTTCTATAATCTTCATTCTCAAATCCTTTTTGTTGATTGGATAAGAAGGATTATAATTTGCCAATTAGTGTTCAATTGTTTTCACCTTCTATTGAACATCAGATGAAGAAACCTTTTTCTGATTGGGCTTTGCCTTCTTTTATTCTTTCACCGATTTAAATGAAGGTTATTATTGAGGCTTTTTCCTCTCAAATACCATCTTCCTTTTAATTTCTATCTCCTAGATAATTTTGCTAATTGGTTTACAATTGATTTGGTAGGCTGCTGTCTTTTCTCCTGCCTTTGAGAATCTCCATCAAGAATAAGAGATTTCTTTTTCTTCTATTCTTGTTGTCATAAGGTCAATAGTCTTGGTGACCTTCTTGACTGTTTGGATTTTTCTGATTGAAGTGACTGTTTATTTCTCTCCAATGAAACTTGTTGTGATGATTGTTGAACCCAACTTTCCTCTTTCTGTAGAATCATCTTAGATTGTATTGGTTCATCAGACAAATTTTCAGTCTTTTCTTCTACGAATGTTCTTCCTGTTGATCGAGGTTTTGTTTTTCTTGCAAAGAAACCACGTTCACTTCTACCCTATCTTACTATTAACTCCCCTTCAGACTTTGCTTTGGAGTAGAACCTTTATCCTCCTCATCATCAAACTTTATCTCCATTATATGAATAATTGTGGCATTAATAATGCTCTTCACATCCATCTTTACCCTGTTACCTTATCGAGAAAGACTCTTGATTCTTTAAAAATCCCTGTCAATAGCATTCCATATGGTAAAGAGCTAGAATCTCCCTTTGACTTCATCATGTACTTCAAAATCAAGTACGGAAGATTAATAGGTTGATGATTCAATATGTTATACAGACAATGTTCATCGTTCATTGTCACAACATCCTTTGAGCCTAATCTTGGTAGAACACAGTAAAGAAGTAGTGAATGTAGAATCTTAGCCTTCGAAACAAGGGTTGCCGCCTTCTTGACTTCTGGATCACTACTTTAATAGAGTTGTCGATTGATGTGCATTCTATCTACATGAACTTCAGTAATCCATTTTGTATTGTTAAATAGAGTTACTCCAATATTAGGACACCCATTGACCCTTTCGATAGTATCTTATGTCACAATAACCAACAATCCATCTACCATTGATACTAAAGTGTAGTCCACTACCTTTATATTCTTCCAAAACTCATATATCTCATTCAAATAGACTTTTTCACAAACCTTGAAGAAGTTTTTCTAGCCAACTGCTTCAATCTCTGGTTCAATGTCTATCTGATTTTTCTTTAATGTTTTGAGAACAATATGTCGCCCATAGATAAGTGATTGCTCCATTTGTGATATGTAATAAATAAAAAACTAAACATACAAAAGTATTTCGCTTAAAGTAGTGAATGTTAGTCTCTAAAAGTAAGAATATGAGATGAAAATAACTTTAAACTTAGAACATAGTATCGATTCATCTTAGTTAAGAGTGCTAAATAAGTCGGTTTCAAAGTATTTCAAGAAAAATTCTAGAGTAGAAGGTATTTTAGAATCTTAAGAAGATTTCCTTCTTATACCTACTCTTGAAAAGTTACCGTTCATAACTTACCATTACTATTTACTTGAAAACTTACGACTTTTTATCTTCTTCTTGTATGAATCGTCTGGGTCATGACGTGTCAGATGAATGGTCATTTAGCATTACCATTTTCAAGTTTTGTATGATTTCCTTGAATTTATCTTCATATAAAGGTTTAGTGAAGATATCCACCCATTGTTGATTCGTCTCAACAAATTGTAGATTGATGATTCCTTTCTATACATAGTCTCGTATAAATTGATGTCTAACTTCAATATGCTTTACCCTCGAGTGTTGTATTGGATTTTTTGATAAATTGATAGCACTTGTATTATCACAGAAGATTGGAATATGATCTTCTTATATGGAGTAATCTTCCAACTGATACTTAATCCATAACGTCTGTGAACAACAACTTGCAGCTGACATGTATTCAGCTTCTGCAGTAGATAAAACAATTGAACTTTGCCTCTTGCTTAACCAAGAAATAAGATTATGACCAAGAAAGTGACAAATTTCACTTGTACTTTTTCTATCAATTCTATCTCCATCATAATCAACATCACAGTAGCCAATAACCTGAAATCTTTACCTTTCTCATACATTAAACAAAGATCAGTAGAACCTGCCAAGTATCTCAATATTCTTTTAACAACAATATAATGAGATTCTCTAGGATCTGTTTGAAATCTTGCACACAAACAAACACTAAACAATATATCAGGTCTACTTACAGTTAGGTAAAGTAAAGAATTAATAATTCCTTAAAGATGGTTTGATCAACCTTCCTACCTGCTTCATCCTTAGATAAGAGGATTGAAGGATGCATAGGAATTGACATAGGTTTAACCTTCTCCATTTTATATTTGACTAATAGTTCTTTGATATATTTATGTTGATGAATAAAAGTCTTTTCTTCGGTTTTCTTAATTTGTAAACTAAGAAAGAATTCAATTCATCCATCATACGCATTTCAAATTCACTTTTCATAAGATTTTCAAAATTGGAACATAGCTTCTTAGAAGTTGCACTAAAAATAATATCATCTACATATATCTGTACTATAATGAAATAATTTTGAATACATTTGCTAAACAGAGTCTTATCTACTTATCCTCAAATAAAGTCATTCTCAATCAAAAATGAACTTAGACTATCATACTAAGCATAAGGTTCTTGTTTTAATCCATACAAAGCTTTATGAAGTCTATAGACATAATCTGGTTTATCAGTATCTTCAAAACCAGGAGGTTTCTTTACATCAACCTCTTCATCTATAAAACCATTCAAAAAGGCACTTTTCACATCCATTTGAAATAGTTTTATATTATAACAAACAACATATACAAGAAAAATCCTAATATCTTCTAGTCTAGCTTCAGGAGCATAGGTTTCATTATAGTCTATTCCTTCTTATTGACTATAGCCTTGAGCTACTAACCTAGCTTTGTTATGGTTTACTCTACCTGATTCATTTAATTTATTCTTGAATACCCATCTGGTTCCTATGACAGACTTATTAGGTGGCCTAGGAACTAAAGACCAAACTTTTTTCCTAATAAATTGATTTAACTCCTCTTGTATGGCTAAAATCCAAGCTTCATCTTGAAGAGCTATTTTTTTAGGTTCTAATTCAGAAACAAAAGCTACATTTTCCTCTCTTCTAAATTTAGACCTAGTTCTCACTCCTTCTGAAGTTTCTCTTATAATTAGGTTTTCTGGGTGAGAGGATTTATATTTCCAGTCTTTCGTAAGACTAAAGTTTTTAGGAATGTCCTCTACCTTATCTGGTGGATCAACTAGTGGTGACATGTCTAATTTATCAACTAAGGGAGCAGATAGAGTTTCATCATCAGAGTCATCTCTTCTATCTGGATGAGAATCATCATCAAACTTAACATGCATAGATTCTTCAACAGATTTAGAAACAATATTATAAACTCTATAAGCTTTAGAAGGCATCGAATATCGTAGAAAAATTCCTGAATTAATTTTAGAATCAAATTTATCCTATTTTTCATTTGTATTCAATATAGTGCATTTGCAACCGAAAGGATGGAAGTAAGAAATATTTGGCTTTCTTCCTTTTCATAACTCATATAGAGTTTTATTTAAAATAGGTCACAGAAATACTTTACTTTGAATATAACAAGCTGTGTTCACAGCTTCTGCCTAGAAATACTTAGGAAGATTCATTTCACATAGCATAGTCCTTGCCATTTCCTGAATCGTCTTATTCTTTCTTTCTACAACTCCATTTTGTTGTGAAGTTCTAGGAGCATAGAAATTATGGAAAATTCCATTCTCTTCACAAAATATTTTGAATTTTTCATTTTCAAATTCTTCACCATGATCACTCCTAATTTCAGTAATAGAAATTCCTTTATCATTTTATAACTTTTTGGAAAGAACTTTAAATCACTTAAGAGATTCATCTTTATGTGATAAAAACAATATCCAACAAAATCTAGTGAAGTCATCAACAATTATTATACCATACTTCTTTCCACCAAGACTTAATGTTCTAGTTGGACCAAACAAATCTATATGTAAAAACTCTAGAGGTCTAGATGAAGTTATAACATTTTTAAAAGAAAAAGATGTTTTAACTTATTTCCTTTTCTGAGAACTCTCATAAAAGAAATCTTCGTTAAAACTTATTTTTGGCAATCCTCTTACCAAATCATGTCTAACCAAGTTGGAAATATGTTTAAAACTAACATGACTTACCTTTTAAAGCCAAATCAGTTCTTCCTCATCTGTTGATATAAAACATGAAATATTTTGACTTTTCAAATCATCTAAATTAATCTTATAGAGATTGCTTCATCTCTTGGCATTTCATCTCTTAGCAGAAAAGAATACGAAACCGTCCTTGTTTTCGACTACACAAGAATTTTGATGAAAGGATACTTCAAAGACAGAATCACATAATTGACTTACACTAATTAGATTATGCTTTAATCCTTCAACTAGTAGAACTTTATCAATAGATGCAAATGAATCTTTACCAATTTTGCCGATTCCAACTATTTTACCCTATTGGTTGTCTCCAAAAGTTACTGATCCTCCTTGCTTATTTTAAAGGTCTAGGAACATAGACTTTCCTCCCATCATGTGTTGCGAGCATCCACTGTCTAAGTACTATTAGTGCTAGTTTTTTTTCCAATAAGGGAGATCAACAGTATATATTATGTTTTTCTTAGGTGACCATATTTTCTTGGGTCCTTTGGGGTTAGATTTACAATAATTCCTTGAATAATAATAATATTGTTTATTTTTTTCAGCTAGGAACAAAATTCTTATTATAACGAACATTACTATTAGCAAACCCTAAACCACTCTTATCCTTTGGATGCCTATATTTTCCAATCATATCATTTATCCTTTTTGTACTTTCAGTAAATGTTGATAAATCTACTGAAAGACTATTAATCCATTGTTTCAGTTGATAAATTTCCTCAGATCTATCTAAAGTTAATTTCTTTTTCATATTGTCTACTTGTTTCTTAAGGCAGACATTTTCTTTCTCTAACACTTTCCTGTTCTTTAAGCTTTCAACAAATTTCTTTTTCGAAATCCTATATTGTTTTAATATAACATGCGAATCTTCTAACAATTCTAAATATGCCTCTTGAAGATCATTAAGGTTAGAAGTTACCTCATCGTCGCATTCCTTTTCAGCTACCAAGCATATATTTGCTTGTTTTGATGCTTCTGAATCTCAGTCAAATTCGGATGAGTCCAAATCTTTCCACGTTGCCATCATGCTCTTTTTGTTTTCTTTACTTTTCTTCTGTTTTCTTTTGAGAAATGGACATTCAGACTTGTAATGTCCTAGTTTGTTGCACTCGTAGAAGATGATAGATGTTTTCTCAATCTTGACTTCGTCTTTGTTATTCTTCTTAAAAGAAAAGTCTTTATTACCTTTCGCTTTCTTTTTCCACATTGTATGAATCTTTCTTGAAACTAAGGATAATTCATCGTCATCTTCACTTGAATCTTCATCAAATTCACTGGCATCATCATTCTTAATTTTTTCAATCTTCAATACTTTTGAATACGTGCTTCTATTTTTCTGATTCTTTTGATTCTTCTGACCAGCCTTTAATGCGATAGACTTATCTCTTCTACGTTTATATTTTGCATTAAGGTCTACTTCATGTATCTTAGTAAACCAAGTAATTTGTCTAGCTTTAGCTTGCTTAAGTCCTTGGCCTACTGTATTGCTGTAACCTTGGGTCTCCATCTTTTAGACAGACTTCTGAGAATCTTTTTGATATGATCTTGATTATCATAAATTCTCCCAAGAGCTTTAAGTCTGTTAATGATTGTTTGAAATCGTCCAAACATCTTATCAATAGTCTCCTCATCTTTCATCTTGAAGAGCTCAAACTGATGAACAAGAATATTGATCTTGGACTCTTTCACTTGATTTGTCCCTTCATGTTCAATGGCTAATGTGTCCCACTTCTCCTTTGCAGATGTGCATCCATGAACCTTGTCATATTCACTTCTACTTAAGGAACAACTTAGAAATAACTTGGGCTTTGAGTTCAACTGAAATCGAGCTTTTTGATCAGTTGACCATTTGTTATGAGAGATGATATTGCCTTCATCATCTATTGGTGTATATGGACCATTCTCGATGATATCCCAAAGATCAATATGTTTAGATTCTATGAAGAGCCGCACCATGTCCTTCCAATAATGATAATCCTCACCTTTGAACGCAGGACATCTTACGACCGAGGCACCTTCAGCTATAAAAACATGTGATTTAGCTATGGATCTTTGTCCTCACTTTGTGACAATGTTTCTTGGAAACCTCACTTTGATACCAACTAAAGTAAATTACTTGTTAATATAGAAATTCGATATGATATGTAAACTACACAAGAGGTGGGCTGGAATTGTGTAATCTTTTCGAAATTATTAATCTTTTAAGACTTCTTGAATTTCTTTACAAAAATTCAAATAATTACTAAAACACTTTGCTAAAGTTTATAAGCGATACAATCACAAGTAATATTATCTACATCTAATAACAAGAAAATTAAAAGTAAGGGTTACTACGATTTTATACTGGTTCATCTCAAACCTTGGGCTACGTCTAGTTCTCAGAGTTAGTTTGAGATTTCACTATACTCTTTAACTTTACATGTATTCTTTCTACACTTGTAGAGCCTCTTCAGGTCTCTCTCACAAAGTATTCTTTATCAACTATATTAGCCTCTCCAAGCTCTAGCCTTCTTTTCTCTCTCTAAGAAAAGTATTTTTGAGCTTTAGGTTACAGATGTATTCACTCACTTCTTTTGTACTTTGAATACAGAATATTTGATAATGTAAAAGCATTTGTTGTGTTAGTCTTTGACTAGAACTAGTATTTATAGCTAAGTCTCCAACTTTTTTTTTTTGAAAATTGCTTCTTGAATCTTTTAGAAACAATTATTAGTTGAGTCCTACAACTAACTCAAACTAACTAATTATCTGACGTTCTAGAATATCTTCCTTATGTATAATCTAGAATAATGCTTCTTCTATTAGCATGTTTCGACTGTTAATTCGCTTTGTATATTATATCACTTAGTCTATTGTCACGCTTCATCCATTTTTGCACTTCTTCTGGTGTCACGCTTTCGTCTGGTGTTGCACTTTCATCTTATGTAGCACTTTTGTCTTGTGTTGTGCTTTCGTTTAGTGTAGCGCTTGCATCTTATATAGCGGTTTCATCTTGTGTAGCGCTTTTGTCTTATGTAGCATTTCGTTTGGTGTAGTGCTTCGTCTAGTTGACAGAACACCTTCTAAGTTGACTAAGTGTTACTTACCTTTTTTCTGCATACTTAACAAACTTATCAAATCAGTTCACACATTTCTAAGATCACTATTATTTGATTGTCATAAAAATTAATAGAAGTGAAGTCCTCTTGATTTAACAAATTGGCCCCTGCTGACTTGACCTCCTCTAAACTATCCCTCTAAACTATCCCCATTACTTTTAATATCAGCATCATCCTAGGTATTCATATACAAAATAAGGTGTACTTGAGATGAATGGGGACCTTCTTTCACATATTGTATAGATATAACATATCTGTCTTCCCTACCATTCAAGTGTCATCTCTTCTCCCACTAATCATATTGCTAATCAACATTTGCATATACCTTACCACTAGAGATATTATATATGTCACCTTAGACCTTACTAGATCATAAAACCATTGATTGTTGATGCCATAGTGTCTTCTCTATATATCTATCTGAAAAGTGCACTAATAATGCAATGTGAGATGACGTACTCCTCGAGTACAAACCCATTTAGAACGAGAATTGAGTGCGCTCAAATGACGTATCTCTTTAAGCATCCAAAACTATACTGTTGGACCCTGAATTTTCGGTAGAAATTAAAAATATTAAATAGAATTAAATGAGTATATTTGTATAGGTATTGTGTTATAGATGTTATTGTACTTAAAGGAGATTGATGAGAAATGAAGTGATTGGTTTTGATGA
>JANTNU010337916.1:0-12777 GCA_024752395.1 Erythroxylum havanense
CAGTGTGATGTTTGGTTTTGTCTGTTCTGTCTTGGGTGGCATCCATGTATCCTCCCAGGGGGTATTTGGGTGTTACAGTATTAATTAATTGTAATTTACTCACTATAATTTACTTGATCAAAAATTCAAGTCATAAGTCTTTCATTTTCTAATCATAGCAAAATTTTAACTCCCATCACACATGTATTATTTCAAATAGGGTATATTTTGGGGCCTTACAATGAGCTAAGTTAATGGTTGAAGTATATAATAACGCAAAATGAGTTATAGTTATATGTATAGTTAAATTATGTAATCATATAAAATAAGTTATAGTTATGAATTTATAATTGAATTATATAATCACACAAAATGGGTTATAGTTATAAGTTTATGGTTAAATTATATAATCATATAAAACGAGTTATAAATATGAGGTTAATTATAGTTGAATTGTAATAAAATTGGGTTATAGTTGTAACTTTATGGTTGAATTGTGTAATCAATCAAAATAGGTTACAATTGTGAGCTTTACGTTTGAATTATGTAATCATAAAAAATGGGTTATAATTGTGATTTTATGGTTAAATTATATAATTACACAAAATGAGTTATCGTTATGACTTTATGGTTGAATTATATAATAAGACAAAATGGGTTATAGTTATGATTTTATGGTTGAATTATGTAATGGGTTATAGTTGTGAAAGTTTAAAAATTAATGAATTTTTTTATGTTTGGGTTAAGAAACATCAGGATTAATATATATACCTCTATGATGTTTGGGTTAAGAATTATGAGAATTTCTTGGATAAAATGTGCTTAAGTCTTGAATTTTATTTAGGAACCATTTATATAATTTCATGAAACTCACATGTGTGTCTATATCATATGATTGTTGAGAATTTGTCATTCCTCTATTTGTTCTTATTATTTTGAAATGAAGTTAATAATTTAATTTTGATATATGTCTTTAGTTATTTTTATAAATAAATGAAGAGAAGTTTAAGTACTTTTGAAAATTGAATCGCTTCAAAAAGATTTGATGATTCCACTTAGGCTTATAGTAGATTGTTTCCTATAATGAAGAATTATACCATTTTTTTGTATTATAACAAGCATTTGAAAGATAGGGAAATTACTATATTAAAAAAAAGTATTTAGTTAGGATCATAGGTGATGTAAATCCTTGTAAAAATGTTAGAAGAATGACGTGAAATGACAAAATTTTGCTTAAAGAGCATTGTCATAAGAAAGACATAAGACAAAGGTTGAACTATGAAATTGGTAATGAAAGTTCTTCTTACGGAGGTTAGGATGATATTGGAGATGTTAAAGGTGGTATTCTTACTCAATAAGAAGGTACGGTTACACTTGATGTGAGAACAAGAAGAAGATAGATGTCTAACTTTTTTGCAATATGAACACTTTTAGAACTCAACCTTCAATTCATAATGCCTTAAAATATAAAGAAACAACTTATAATATGGACATGACAATGACTACTGTTAGAGAAGTGCTCTAAATGCAATCATCTTTAGCAATTATTGTACAAATCATTTTATGATTAATAAAGACATTTTTCATTATTTACATGTTTATATGTTTATGAATTTGATGTTGATCTTAAATTGAATTAATGAAGTCCTTGATACAAAACATAGCATGAAGGAAATCATGATGAGATCATGATAATGAGATTCCTATCATGTGTAATTATGTTAGTATCTAAACTTTCCCTAGTCACAGGATTAATGAGATGGGATATCATTAATTCTGATAGACTAGCACATATTATACTCCTTGATTGGATTAAATAGTAGAGCTATAGACATGAGTCGTTTAGAGTTAACATGTGGATGGTTACTAAGGGTAGTAATTACATTGGATTGACCTATTATGAGACAATCATATGGATATTCTATTCCAGTGTCAATGATAGTCTCATCATAGCAATGGTGTAAGTATTCTTTGACTTGAGGTGCTCAAAGGTATCTCGGATATTGATCCTGTGCTTTGACTCCATTCATTGGTGCCTTTCAGGGGTTACTCATAAGGTAGTGATTTGGTATAGATTGAGGCATTCAGAGGTAATTAAGTAGCCAATAAAGGATTCACCACTCTTGATAGAAAAAGATGATACCCACAATCTCTTATCGGGGTCATTACTAAGGAGTCTTTGGCCAGAGCAAATATATGTCATGAAGAGAGTCTTCAATGATACATAGAGTAATGAGATCATCAGGATAATATTTAATATCACTTGGACTAGATGTGAGATAGTCAGTCTAGTAAGAGTTGACGTTTTAACCATACTCTGCATTAAGTAAGGTATAGATGCTAAAATGACAAATTGCATAGTAACATTGTGTATGAAATGGTTCGTAGTCAAACCACTGTTTTTTTCAATCAACTGGGAGTCATGATGTGTTACTAGATGCTACTCTTGACTTACTTAAATTAAGTATTAATTCAAGTGGCCAACATAACTAGAAACCTAATGGGTTATACACATAGGACATTCGAAGGATGAGTAAAATGATTTTGAATGGTGATTTAAGGTATGAGGGAGTGTTTCAGGATTATATCATGATAAGATCGTGGTAGAAAACATTGCATGGAATAGATTAGAAACAAGTGTTGTTAGCTGCCAATATGGTCATTAATGTTAGCTGCCAATATGGTCATTAACTTCCCATAACTTCCATTAATGCATGTTATTCATGGTCATTAACTTCCCATAACTTTCATTAATGCATATTATTCATGATCATTAACTTCCCATAACTCTACATTAGTGAAGGGGGTTATAAAAGACTAAATGGTGCAAAAAATAGAGATGATTTTAATGCATCTTGTGTAAGACACAAGTGAAAAGAAAGGTTCTTTCTTACACGCACACTCCTTTTCTCTCTAATTCTCACAAGAGTTCTTGTCTTTACTAGCACAATGAAAGAATCTAGTAATATCCTAGTGAGGTTTCATCCTTCTATCTTCGTGTGGACTTTTATTAGAGACGATCTACGTTGATCGTTGTGGTTTACAACAACCCAATACAGAAAAGATTAAAAAACGAAGGAGATCATTGGAAAGGTACATCTTACATTTTATGTTTTTGTTTTCTATGTCTATATGCATGAGTAGATATGATTTTTGAGGTTCTGTTTTATCTTTCGCTGCGTATATTTGATATATATTATATATGAGATGTATGATCGAAATCTTACAACCAGACGGTGGTATAATGCAAATGCATAATTTAACGCTACTTAATCTTACTCTTACCAGCCTATAATGAATGTTATTGCCTATTACAGTTTATGATATAAAGCTCTTTCAATTGATGGCTATAGAGGTAATCTTCTGACTAGTCCTGTTTATGATATAAAGAGTTATTTGGATGAAATAAAAATGACTTGGGCAACTTATAAGTGTTCATTCATGTGTGATAGTTGGACAAATAGAAGATGCAAGTTTATTATTAATTTTTTGGTTTATTATGCTAAGGGAATAATGTTTTTGAAGTCTATTGATGAGTCTTGTAAGGCCCCAAAATATACCCTAGTTGAAATGTTACATAATTAAGAAAGTACATGTATGATATGAGTTAAAATTGTGTTATGTTTTGAAAATAAAAGAAATGTGATTAAAATGAGAATTTTAGGTTTTTATGTATTGATAATTTATTTGGAGATTATTATTATAATTTGGGAATTTTTGGTGAATTTTAGGAGTTTATGAAAATTTGGGATATTTTTGGACTAAAAAAATATTTATTGAAATATGGACCTATTGTAGTGTGAAACGTGGACTGTGTTAAGTGATGACAAATAACATACGTGCATGCGTGAAATGTGGCAGCTTAAAATAGTAACAAATGTAAGTCATGCACGAGAATAGTAGCCACATGTTTTAGACAAAAGGTTGTTTTTCCTGCACCGAGAGTAGCATTGTTATCGAACTTTCTTTTGGTTTACTAAACACCAAAACATTAGCTGTGTAATTTCTGTGCATTTGGTTCACTCTTTCTGTTGGGAATAGCTGAATCAGGTAAGTGACTTTGATGATGTTTTAACACTGTGTATGAATTTATTTATGAGTGGGTTTAGTATTCGGTGAATGATGGATGAACATATGAATATGTTATTTCTGCATATTTGAGGTGAATATGTCTTAAGATTGTATTAAAGTGGGTTTTAAGCCTGAAGAATAATTGAAATCGTGTCTAGGAAGAGTAAGGAAATTCATGAAACTCAATGAATAATATATGTTCTGTTTCTCACTGTATATGTGGCAGTATTTGAATGTTTATAGAAATGAGTCAAATGAGTCTGACGATGCTTGAACGATTAAAAATGTAATTTGTACATGAGTACATGCATCAATGGATAGCTTGTGTAATGCCCAGGATGTATTATATAAACTTTGTGTGAATTAAAAAATGTGCAGAAAGTTTAAAAACACAGTAGTGAGAGCAAGCTTGTTTAAGTTTCGGTTTTGATGATCATTACCTTATGAGCTTGCATTTGAAATTGTTTTGAGATTGTACTAGAGTAGAAAGACTGAATATATGATTAGGAATGAATAAATCAGAGGAAGATACAAAAAAAATGGAGGAAGCAGGTCCGCTTGCACAGTGCATAGGTGTGCAAGGATATGCACAGGTTTGCAAGGCATGCTCGGGCGTGTGTAATGTCACACACCTGTTAATGAATATTGGTGAGATCTTAATATAGAAGGGAATTAAATGAAGTGAAAGCATAGAGGAAAGTGAAAAGAAAAGCATAAGATGAAAGATAGGAACTTACAGTAGAGAGAAAATTGGAAATGATTTTTCACGTGCATGCATCAGTTTTTAGTGTTTGATATAAACTTGATTTTGAGTTATGTTAAGAATGAGTTCAGATGATTTGGAAGTGAAATAAAGCGATGAATGTAAGTGTGTAAATGTGGGAAAATAATGGAAGAAGAAGGAGAAAAATTTGGTTCTGGTTCGTGAAGAACGAGGATGTCACGATCATGCTTCTGCATGATCACGACTTTGTTGAGGGGATTGGCACACGAGTCGCAATCGTTCAGGACAAAGGATTCGAAGATTTGTTTTGATACAGATGTATTTTGAGTTTTTGATATTTGGCTTGTATATGAATTTGGATTTGTTTATAAGTTTGTAAGAACTAAATTTCATGCTGATTTTGGATTTTGAACAAGTTTGTATTATGGTTAATGTAATATCATGTTAAATTTCCTGATTTGGTTTTAAGGAAGTTTTAGATTGCTTTTGGTTTGTTTGTTCTGTTTGTGAGTATGACACTGCATATCCTCCCAGGGGATATGTGGTGGGCGTGACAAGTCTAGCCTTATTAGAAATGATAATACTCCATTTTAGATATTTAATAAAATTGTGAATGAAATTGGGCCTAAAAATATTGTACAGTTTATCACTGGCAATGATTTTGTTTATAAAGCAGCTGAAAAAATGTTACAAAACAAGTGTAATTCTTTTTATTGTACTCTTTGTGTTGCACATTGTATTAACCTAATGTTGAAAAATATAGAAGATGTTTGATACTTTCCTATCATTGAAAAAACTATGTAAAAAACAAGAAAAGTGAATAAGTTCATCTATAATCGTGCATGAGTTCTAAATTTAATGAAAAAGATTTCATCAATGGTAAGAATTTGTGTCGTCCCAATATTATAAGATTATAACTAATTTCGTATCACTTCAATATTTTGTTTAATGAAGAAGGAGCTCAGTCAAATATTCATAAGTAATAAGTGAGTTTCATTTTAGTATGTTAGGTCTAATGATGTGAATGGATGTTTCTAGAATTATACTTGAAGATCATAAATTTTGGTTTCAACGACAATCTGTCATCCAAGTTTATGAGCTTTTAGTTAGAGTACTTCGTGTGACTGATAGTGATGAGAAGACAATAATGAGTTAATTTTTATGATGCCGTAGAGGGCAAAGGAAGTAATTAAAGCCAATTTGAAAACTGAGCCTTCTTTGTATACCTTATCTTGCAATCACAAATGAATGATAAAAAAAGCCAACTTTACTATCTATTATTTACAACTAGGAAATTTTTTAATCTTATTGTTTATTTTAGGCCAAGTTTTACAAAGAAAGTTGAAGTTAATAGAAGAATGATATTAACTATTATAATAATTGTTGCTCATAAGATGATGAAAGATTTCCTCAGCTCACAAATGGAGGTATATAAGAATGTTTCTGATGAATTTGGGAGGTCCTTTACAATTCGTCAAAGAGGCAAACCTAATTCAAGTATATATTTTTTTTCATTTTTGTTACTAGTTGAAAATTAATCGTCACTTGATTTTTGTTTATAAGGTTACTTTTATTGTCTTACAGTTGCTTAGTAGAACTAATCCTAAAATGGTGTTCTAGAATGAAAATGATTTGTAATTCACATTCTAAGTCAATATATGAGTGAAATAATGTGTGAAAGGAATTAAAGCACAATTGAATTCATCAATTCCAAGAAAACGAATAGATTGGACAACATAAAACTTCAAGAAAGATATTTTATTATTATTATTAAGTTGAATATAATTTCTTAATAATTTAATCTTATTTTTTTACTGGAAATCTTAATAGAACAAGTAGTTCTACATATCTAAATTGCCTTAACATTGTCAATATTTTAGTAGATTGAGTTTCTAAGGAACAAGGTTTGATAGATAATAGCGACTTGGAAGCTAATCTTAGATGGGAAGATATTTATATGTTAATTGGTGCAATAAATTTGAATGATGATAACCCTGATTAGACTCCTCTTAATAACGAGGATTTTGTACCAAGTAAAAATTGGAGTTAATGTGATTTAAGTAGATATTCGTCTAAATGAAATTTCAGGTTTTTATTTCTTTTCTTTTGTTTTAATTTCACTTATATTTGATACGTATGTTAAACTATATATATACAATATAAATATAAAACTTTTAACTGTAAGTATTTTTATCTTAGGTTTTACTTCTATTTGGATGTATTATGCTACATGAACTCTTGTTACAATTCTTATGGAGTTATGGATCTTTATTATTTTTACTATATGATGTTTTGATGTAATTATTTTTTATTATATGATGTAAATTGTAACATTTTAAATACTTTACATTATTCTTAGTTATGTGTGTGTGTGTGTGTGAGTGTGTGTGATGATTAAAGATTTTTTCTTATATTAATTATGGTTATTATTTATATGTGATATATGTAAAAAATAATATTAATAAAAATAACGAGATAGTGATTTCAAATTCATACTATTATGATTTTGGAGATATGTTGATGTAAAATTAAAAATTATATAGCACAATATATTGAAAAACTATTTTGTAATTTAAAAAAATTCAGAGACTACTTTATAATTTTTACAAACTATCAGAAACGATATCTAGTATTAACTGATACTAGTACCGTACTGTACTGGAATCAAATATAACATTGGTACCAAAGACATACAAATAGAACAAGATATATCTTTTTTTTATTGATTTAATCTTACAAAATCTGTTATGCTTGAACGTAGGAGATTCAAATTGCATCATAGACGCATTTGAAATAATTTAGTATTCAAAATTTTTATCATTAGTAATTCTTTGTTTTAATGAATTAAATATTTTTTAGATCTCATATGTTAAAAAGGTTTTAACTTAATTTCTTTGATTTGAAATTATAATATGAGAAGTTGTAATTTTTTACGATTCTTTTTATTGAAAACTTGAGGAGATTTTTAAGTTTTGCAGATCATTCAACTTCCTTTTCCACACTAATTCTTGATAATCAGGAGATATGTTTTGTTTAATTACTCCGCGAAGTTTATGTTATACTTTACTATTGAGCACAAAAAGAAATATATCAAAATAGGGTTCAGATATTTACAATAAATATTTTGAGCGATGGAATTTGAATCAACAAATTTAATTCTTATTCTCCAAATGGAATTTAATAGAAGAACAACTATCATAATTTAATTTTTATAAGAAGGGTATCTGTAAAGTTCGAGGGTATCTGTAAAGTCCGAGCGATAGACGGGATAAGATCTTCTGTACTCATAGTTCTGTACCAACTCTATTTCATAAGATCTCATCCACACATTTCTCTAAGTCTCATGTATTTGTGTAGAGAGGATCACATAGAGCGTGATTGATACAGGATTATGAGTACAGAGGATTTGATCCTTCTGCAAAGGAGCTAGCTAGAAATAAACAAAGAATTAAATGGTTGGTTGGTTGTAAACATCTTTTAAATCGTCCCACTTAATGAGTTGGAGGATTAAGTGGGGTTGTTAGGTTATCGTTGAAAATATCAAGCCATCATCAGGAAAATAAAACCCAAACTTTCGGATACTCAACCGAAAGCTTTGAAATTAAGTCGATACCAGGATAGTGTGTCGAATTTATCAATTAAAGCTAACGAAAGTTGGAAACTTTTAGAGAATGACGTGCGGCTTATGGCTCACGAAAGCTTGATTATATAAATGCAGTATGTGGGGGTTTGATGGTGAGTCAAATTAAAGAACAACCCACTAAGTGACTCTAAGCATTCTTGGTGAAGAAAAATGACCGTCAGAGACGATTGATTGGAAAAACAGATTTAGGTTGTCCACACGTACGTCGGTACGTGACAAGAATGCGTTTATACCAATTTGGACGTCACTGACTCTGGAAACAAGAAGACCTAAACAAAACTATGTGCGTTATCTTGCAAATGCCACATATCTCATGTACATATTAGCTTGATCAACACATTAAACCAACCAAATATTTTAGGGTAGTGTTTTAAATTGTGGACCAAAATTGTAATTGTTACTACGTATAATTACTATTACAATATCATAGTTGTAGGTAGAAATATGTCGAACAGTTGTAGATATAGAGGAACATCTCGATTATCTGGAATTCAAAACTTGATACATGGATATTTCAGATTTGATTTTTCTTTCTATATGATAAACCCAGATCATGAAACGAGGTATTTTACATCAATGGTACATATATTTCACAGGTTGCTGAAGATAGTACATGCAAAGATTTATCTTAATCTCATTCATTGTATGTGCAAGCAACATCCTTGTTTATGTCCACGTCTTCATGCAACATATGTTTGGCACAGGGAATGTGGTCCTGAGCTGAGAGAGTAACGCGGAATCAACCAAGAAAATTCACTACCATGGATACTGGAACTAAGCACAGACCCCTTTTCGTTAGTTGCGTAGTGTCATTTTCATTGCCAATAAATCCCAAATCACGTGTCTCTTCTTGTCCTTTGCATGAAGCATCGTCCTTCTCCTATTACCAAAAAACCAAACTCTTGTTAGGTACACGAAACATTGATCTAAAAGGCAATCGAAGAACTGAAACCATGGAAGTAAAGTTAAATGAATGGCTGTTTTTAGCTTACTTGGGAGATGCCCATGGAAGCTTTCGGCTTTTTGTTGTTGAACTGGTTATTGAGATCATAAACCTATTCCCAGCAGCCAAAATTTGAACGTAGATAAGATAATTTGTTACTGTGTGCAAATTATATCCATTACATTAGCATCGCATTCAAAAATCAGCTTCCTAAAAGAAAGGGTAAGGAACCGTGAGGAAACGGTCGGACCTTGGAACTACGTGCGGGAGAACTTGCTGTATCCTCCAAAGCATCGTCAACGAAAGCTTCTTTGGTTCTTCTCTTCTTGAAACTAAACCTGTTACAGCTTCTCTGATCAGTAGAAAACGACTCAACAACTGGTTCGCTGTGTAAGGACTTCTTCCCAACCGAAGAAGCAGCATCAGAGACTACACAAGAACTTTCATCATTTAAAGTGGAAGAATCATGATTATCATGAACGTGGTTAGCAAAAAAATCCTCCAGGTACATAGTCCAACCACTCTCGTCGGATGCATCATCATCTCTTCTTCCACTAGAGGAAGGAGAAAGATCAGAAATACAAAGAGAATTGTTCATGAGAGTCGTAGAGCATATTATTTAAGGGAAAAATATGATCTTTCTAATGTACTTTGTTGGCGGAATCCAATTGAACAACTATTTATAGAGGAAGGGTCAAAGCAATTGAGTGTTGGAGAATGATCATGTACATGACGTGGAATGCAATCTTTGGATCTCAAGACTGTTAGACATTTAATAATATTAATCATTTTTGTTGAGAGGAGGCACGTATGACCCTTGAAGTCCTTCAATTAACTAGACTTTCACTTACATACGCCAATTCCTTTGAAAAATAATCGAATTATCTTAATTTAACTTTTTTTTTTATTCATCATGAAAAATTTTGACCATTTAGCATAGACTTCAATATAGTTTGAAACACTTAATAACACCTTTAATTAATATGTTTCTCATTGCGGCTGCCACGATGGTATATACCAATGTCATACTAAGATCATTCCAAAGTGGAGATCAACTAAATAAAAGCATCTTGTCTTCACAGGTCATTAAGCAAATATTAGATCGTCGTCGATGCCCATCATCGATTCATCATGGTCACTGACTTGTGGGAGAGACAAACACAAAATATGAGTGGAGAAAGGATTCTTGCATATATGATAATTAATGATTATAACTTACGACTTTGCTTCTTATGTTGCCAAATTTTCAGCGACTAGCTTCTGTTCGGGAGTGGCTGACGTTTACTTTTAAGTGTTTATATAATATTTTAAACTACTTTTAGAATCTATAATCAACTCTAATATGATTAAGGTTTTCCTTAATAACTAATTTATTTTTAAATGCACAATGAACATTTTGTTATTTTTAAATATGAATTGAATAATCATTTAAAACGTATAATCATTATTAATGATAAATTTCCAGTGAATTACTTAACAAAATAATTAATGATTTAATTGACAAAATATTTGAATGAATTAACAAATAAATCACTCAAAGAATTAAATTCAATTAATTAATAATAAATAAAACACTGTCGCAACAACTAATAAGAAATTTACGGATGAGTTTCAATTGCACTTGGATCGGATAAGAACTACTTCGGCTACTAAAGAGTTTTTTAGTTTGTGTAAGCTTAGTGCTTTCCATTAATTTGTAAAGCTAAAGTCTCTTTGCAAGCGCGACTTGCCCGTCTTATAGACACAGATAGTAGATATCACTTCTGTGGGCAAGAAAAGTTATTATTGTATGCAGTATGGGATTGTCCGAGAGTGAAAATTTTCTAATGTAAATTTCTCCCTAAGGTAGTTAATACGGACTTTATTTTAGCAAATCGAGAAGACGCGGATGAAATCTAACCTTATAAAGTATTCACAAGTAAAGCAAGTAGAGTAGGCTACAATCTACAACGTAGCTTGCTGGTTCTTATAAAAATAGAGGAATAGTAACCTTTTTGAGGTGGGCTTTGAATGACTGGAAGATGGTACCAGAATTGTTATGGATTATATAGACTGGATAGTCTGAGCAAGCATTATGGAAAATTGTGTATTTATGAAAAAGGGATTGTTTGTGGATAATTTAGTAAGCTGGACTAAACCGATGGAGAATTCTATTAAATTAAATACGGATGGTGCAATTAAATAAGGGTTTAACATGGCCACCGCTAGAAGATTACTTAGGCATTATCATGAGAAATGATATGGTGGTTTTCAACAGCATATTGGAAGGGGTTTGTAGTTAAATGCCAAACTTTGGGTCGTTTTTTTAGGACTTACACTGACTTGGAAACTTAGATATCAACGCGTTGTCGTCGAAATGGACTCTTTAGAGATGATTAACATTCTTTCTTACTCCTAAATAGTTCTATCTGAGGATAATGTTTTGGTGACAAATACATGTGGACTATTACATCATGCATAAGAGGTGCAAATTCAATATATTTATTGCAAAGGGAATCAGTGTGCTGATAATATGATGGTTCTAACAGTCTTATCAAAATCAAGTCTCCTACAGGAGCTTCCGATGGTCGTTATAGAGCTAATTTACCAAGATACGTAAGGTGTGTTATATTACAAAATATTGCGATAATGTCTTTTCTCTTTTTTTTAATAAGAAAAAACAGAAAATGAATAGCAAGCAAATCATTATAAAAGATATAATTAAACAAGTGGCAACTACAGGAAAAGGTTTGCACTCTCAAGTCCTACCATCGATTGCTTAGATTAAAAAGGGTACATCAAAACGGGTGGAATAACTTGTCATAACAATTAATTAATTTAGTTGAACCATCAAGAGTCACGGTATGTCTAAGTCCTTTTGCATAAAGACAATTAGCGAGGGTCGAGTCGATCTAGCGTCTCTTCGCCGTGACGAGACCATTGCTTTGCCACAGTGTATCAGCATTGTCACTATCATTTTCGTCATGTTACTATTTTATGAAATACATGAATTATTTTTCAAAAATTTTATAAAAACCTAAATAAATTCTTAAAAAATTCAATATTAATATTTTATTTTTCTGTACGAATATCATATATTAACTTTGAGATTATTAATGCATAGTGTTTATAATTTTTTGTGTGAATATATATTGATATTAAAATCTAAATTTATAAATGTTAAAAATTTATTTCAATTTTTATTAAAAAAATCTCAAACTGAAATCATAATTTTAACTTTTAATTTTTCTATAAACTTATTAGTTAGTAGTTTTGTCTAATTATTGAAATCATGAAAGTCGAAAAACATGCCTATCAAGAATGTGGTCGATAATAGGAGGATAAAAGTGAAAGGAAAAGAAAAGGATCTTTCTCTACTGTACAACAAATTAAATAGTTTCTAATAATAAACCCAAGTCATTAATAGTGCTTGACATT
>JANTNU010339589.1:0-12755 GCA_024752395.1 Erythroxylum havanense
TGTTGTCTATCTCTTGATTTGTAGATATGTCACTCTTAAATTGTATTAATTGCAATCCAAATCACCTGAAATAATTTCTTAACTAATTCTATACATTTTATTATTATCAAAACATAAGTAGGATTTAATTTGTCAACCACCATTGGTCCAACAAATTTAAGGAAAGTAGCAGTACTTTCCCTGGATTTTAAATCCCAACACCCCCTTAGTATATAGATTTTTTTTCTCAAGAATTTAACCTAAAAATTATACTGGCCAATTTAACCCTTCTTTCTCTCCCAACTCTATGACAACTCTTTTATAAAACCTTACCTTATCTTCAACCGATGTTATAAATACTGTACCGAACTTGGTATCGAATTGATTTAATAATTAAAAATATATAAAATAAATATTAGTTTATAAATAATAATTTTTAAATTATTTAGTTAAAAATAAAATATTTTTATTAATACTTTATTAATAAATATTATATAAAATATTAAAATAAATTTAAATAAAATAATTTATTTTTAAGTATTATTTAAATTATAATTATTATTTTTAATAAAAATATTTGTTATTATTTTAAAAAATAAAAATTTATAATAATTATAAAAGTTGAAATAAATAAAATAACTAATTAAAAAAATTGAGAAAAAGGAGGGAAGGAGAGATAAGAGGGAGGTAGAGAAATTTAAAATTTTTTACAAACAAGTCCCTTATTTTTTAAAATTTTCGATATTGACTAGTATTTGGCCGATATTTTGAATACTAGCTGGTACTATTTGAAACGGATCGGTACTAATATGTATTTAAACATGGTACGACTCATCATTTATTTCATACCAATTTTGGTTCGATACGTACCAGCATTCATAATACTATCTTCAACTTTTCTTATTGTTCTTTTGTTAGTAGAATTTTGAATATTTTTGATCGGAAGTTTCAATCGACAATCTTTAAGTTCATATTTTTCTTATTTAACGATTTCAATTTTTATTCAGTTTGTAGGGATATAATTGAAAACATAATTTAAATTTTAAGTTACATTCCATGAAATACTGGTGCGTACCAAACACGATAATAAGAATCCATCCAACTTTCCTATTAGAATTCTTATAAGTATTCAAGCATGTGAATATCTTTACTTTCCATAAATTTATTTTCCAATAAATCATATTTCAAATTCACTTTACTTTCCTGCCAATCAAACAGGACCTAAGTACTTCATTTCTATTTTAAGCTTTAGAATTCATTTTAGACATTTTATCTTTCTTTTTAAGCCTTAAGGCCCTCACTACAACAATTCATTAGAATTCGCAACGTTTTCTGAAAAAATGTCACGAATTGTGTAGCGTTTTCGTGACTTTTTAAAAAACATCACAAAAAGATCCCATTTTTTGATACGTTTTAGTAAAATGTCACGAATATGTCAGACCTTTTGTGACGTTTTAGAGACAAAACGTCACAAAATGAAAACCGTGCCGATTTTCTAGAGAAAACGTCGCAAAACTAACAATTGTTGAGTTATGAGCAAAATGACTGTGTTGGTATTTTAAAACGGCGTTTGCTTTTAATTTTTTAAAACCTACCCAACTATCTTCCCCCCCCCCCTTTGCTTTTGTTAAAACCTCCGACTATCTGCTTTCCCTCCTTGCTTTTGTTAAAACCTCCGATCGACTATCTCCTTCCCCCCATCCCGACGTTGCCTGTTCCCTCTTTCTTGAGCCACTTTCTACCGTTTGTCTTCTTGTTGTTGACATTTGCATGGTTGGTTTTCATTTTTTCTTCTGGTGTTCTTTTTTCTAGGTTGGTGTTGTTGTTTTTCTGTTTTGTGATCTGGGCATGTTCGGTTTCAGCCAAGATTTTGTTGAAGTTTGTTTCTTTCCTCTTGTTCTGTTTAATATTCAAAATAGAAGTCCTTATATGGTAATTTTCTCCTTCATTTTTGTTACTTTCGGTAATTGATTTAGGACCATGCATTTCGTTCTTTTATTTGAATTGGCTAGATTAGCTGATGAATCAATGTTGTTTTTCAGGAAACCAATAAGTGAAACGGGCACATCTTACCACAGGGCTTCTTCATCTCTCTGATTGCAAAGTTAATCCCACTAAGTTTCTTTTTGTTCCCCCTTTGCAAATATTAATACATATACAGGTTAGTTGATGAAATAAACTTTGATCTAAGATTAACATTAATTATGTTAGTTTTGTCAATCATACTAATTAGAAGGTCATCAAATCAGATCCATAATCTGAATCTTTCATCTATGATGCTGTTTGATAGTTTAAGAGGAAAGATCTATATATTAGATTGATTCAAACATATTATTGATACTCATTATGGCATGGATTATATTAGTTGTTGATACGGAGTTTCGTAAGTGTGGTTGTATTCATTTTCACATAGATGTGGTTTTTGGCTTTGGTTACAAGATTTAAGAGATAGGGGTGAAGGTGAGAAAATTTACAGGCGTTAGACAATTTATTTTGGTGGGCATGTGTGATAATTTATGTTTTGAAAAAATTGATTGGCCAATTTCTGTCAATAGGGCTAGTGAGAGATGTGACCAAATTGTGTGAAGGTTGAAAGAAGGGGGTTGAGTATAGGATCAGGGAGGGATGAAATCGAAACAAAACAACAAGATTGACAATTGGGCTTATGGATAGTGCCCCGTGGCCTAAAGAGCTGTTTATTGAAAAGGGAAAATACAAGATAGTCACATATGTAGAGAGCTCTAGAGAGAAAAAGGGAGAGTATGGTTGGGGGTGGGGTACGGTACGATTTAGAGTTAGAGTTAGAGGGTATGTATCTATTATGTATGAAGAACAAAAAGCTGGATTTTCCTTTTTTATAAATCTAAAAAAGCATAAGATGAGAGGAGAGATAAAGGGGGATAAGGGGTGCTTTTCTATAGGGCTTTCATATTCTTATTCATTTTTCATATAACAATCTGCTTTTATTTCTTCGTTTTTTTTGGTAGAAATAGAATAGAAACAGGACTCACTTGGCTCGGCTGATGGTTGTAGACTAGGTCAGTTTTTATGATTCTAAGGCTTGGGGTAGCGCGCAGAGATTTTCACATCTTCATTTCTAGTTACCACATGTATGTTGAAGGTCAATTATAATACGATCTCTATTAGAGAGGTCAGTTTATATTGCAAAAACAAATGAAGATGATGAAGCAAACTGCAATAACTTTAAGTAAAATAGTTCACATGCACTGTTTAAATAAGACTCACATTGTAACTTTTCAATACTAGCATTTAATTAATCACTACTCCTACCTATATTAAAACTTTGTATGACGATTAGAAAGGAAGCCTAAATTATAACAGAAAGTTGTTATTGTCTTCTTCTAATTCCTCTCATGAATCTTCTAGAATTCTTTTATTTCTTCTGTTTCTTTACTTGAACAATATACACATACAACAAAAATAAAATAATAATTTGGTATCAGAGCATTCAATTTTTGGAAAATCAATGGTGGAGGGAACACGAGAAGCAGAGTTATGTAGAATTAAAGAAAAGGTTGAAAGTTTGATGGAAGCGCAAACCAGGAATGACAAAATTTTGTTAGAATCATATAACAAAGTAGACAAATATAAGAAGGAAATGTCAAAGTTCAAATCTATCTTTACTTCATTTATGCAGCGATATGAAGGGGAACATGAGTAACTATTCTTGCTACTCCGGAACATATGAATTGAGGAAATAAACTTGTCGAAGAGAAGGATAAAAATGTGATTCCCATTAGTTTGAGCAAGATAGAGTTTCCAAAGTGTGAGAAATGTTTTCATTTGGACCATACTCTGAAGAATATGAAGGTGGGCATGGAAATTCTTCATATGGCATAATAAACTCATGAATGGTATCGACTTTATTTAAGAAATAGAAACAAGTCTAAAGTGGTGGATTGGGAGAAGTTTAAAAGTGTGCTTAAGCAATGCTTTGATGCTGAGATTTTCAATAACCCGCTAGGAGATTTCAAGGAGCTGAAGTAGGAAGTTTCAGTGTTGGAGTATTGTGCTCAATTTGATCACTGTTCTAATTGACTATCCTCGTCTAAAAAGTATCTAATAGGGTTCTTTCCTAAGGTCTAAAACTAGAGATCATATTAATACATATGACTTAAATATATCATGTTCTACCATAAGAGACTCTTCATTGTAAACCTAACCTAATAGATAAAAGTTGTCTTGTAGATAAGAAGACATATATAGATTCTTGTCTTCATTCTTCATTTCATTTATCTTTAATATCTTATTTTAAAACAATGCAGTTTTTGTGACACCTATTGATATGTAGCTTTTCATTTTTTGAATTAAATATGATAAACATTTTCAATGAAGTTTATCTTGTTCAATTATTTGTGCTAAATTTTATTCAACATTATTTTGCTACCAAAAGACAAGTATAGTTAAATGTAATATGATAAACTCCTAATTTGGTAAAAAACATACATTAGTTATTGTACGGATGTCTTAGGCTTGATAATGTATTTATCAAAATCTTCCCTCTTTTAATTTGTCTAGGTCGTTAAACAATAGTTGAGGCCTTTCTTTATCTATGACTCTCATAGGTATTTAGACTTCTTATAACTCATTATCTACGACTCTCATTACTGCTTGTAACTATCCACTAACTTAACATAATGTTCTCATTCTTATATTGAATTAATAGGTATTTTCCTCCATGGATAAGAGTTGGATGAACATTGTTAGGGTTTCCCATGAATACATTGATGGAGTGAGAATATTTATGAATTTTGTGGCTGAAAATAAGGGCAAAGAGTGTGAAATTTCATGCCCTTGTGCACGTTGCATGAATTGTTATTTTATGTCTCAGATGAATGTTTTTGAACATTTAATGCAATTTGGCATGGACCAATCATACACCCGCTGGATTTTACATGGTGAACTGCCAGAATATAGATTTAGCTCTAGGGAAGAAAGGCTTGACGCTGCAAATGTAGGCATAGATGGGACGGGCAATGATATTAATGAAGGTGATGGTGAGGAGGAGGATGATGACATGCAAGATTTGCTTCATGATGTGGGTACTTTCTTAAATGATTATCTAATTAATCAGGATGGAAGGAGTCCTCCTATAGGTGTCGGAGATTCTATTATGGGTGCCTTTCATGAATTATTAAGAAAAGCAAATGAAGAGTTATACCCTGGTTGTACAAACTTTTCAAAGTTGTCTTTTTTAATAAAGTTGCTTCACTTGAAAATATACAACAAGTGGAGCAGTAAGTCATTTGATATGTTAATTGCTCTGTTGAGGGATGTATTACCTAATTGTAAATCTTTGCCGAAGTCCTATTATGAAGCAAATCAATTTCTACGGAGTGTAGGTTTGGGTTATGTGTCGATACATGCATGTAAGTACGATTGTTCCATATTTTGGAAAGAGTATGGGAACCTGGAAAATTGTCCCAAGTGTGGAACATCAAGATGGAGAATTAATGATGGCAAGGGTAAGAAGATACCTCATAAAGTATTGCGATACTTTCCATTAACGTCCAGATTACAATGATTATTCATGTCAAGTAAGACTGCTAAACAAATGACGTGGCATAATGATAGGCCTAAAGGTGATAGTAATACCATGGTTTATCCTTCTGATGGGGAAGCTTGGAAGACCTTTGATGAGCTATATCATTAGTTTGCCAGAGAACCACGTAATGTTAGACTAAGCTTAGCAACAGATGGATTCAATCCACATGGCAATATGTCACTTTCCTATAGCGTGTGGCATGTTGTTCTCTTAACATACAATTTACCCCCTTGGATGTGTATTGATGAGTCATTCTTTATGCTATTGTTGGTTATTCCAGGTCCGAAAGCAATTAGTAAAGACATTGACATTTATATGAGACCAGTAGTAGATGAGTTAAATGAGTTGTGGGAAGATGGTTTGGATGTTTCAAAAGGAGAAAATTTTTGAATGCATGCAGCTTTAATGTGGACTATCAATGACTTTCCAGCCTATGGTACTATTTCTGGGTGGAGCACAAAAGGATATAAGGCATGTCCTTCTTGTAACAAGCACTCTCCTTCTTGTAAATTAAGAAGTAAGATTGGTTATTTAGGCCATCGACGTTTTCTTCCTTACGATCATCCATGGAGAAAAAGTAAGAAGTTTGATGGCAAGAGTGATTATCGGCCTATACCTAACTTACCAGAAGGAGATGATGTGGTGGAATAATTATACCATGTGCAGAATATATGTTATGGAAAGCACCCATGCAATAAGAGGAGAAGAAGATTGGAAGGAGAGTTAAATTGGAATTAAAAAAGCATTCTTTTTGATCTAACATATTGGCATAAGTTAAGATTAAGGCATAACCTTGATGTCATTCATATAGAAAAAATATTTGTGACAATATCCTTGATACATTGATGAATGTTAAAGGTCAAACAAAAGATACAATTAAGGCTCGGCTTGATTTGGAAGATATGAATATTTGAAAAGAATTACACTTGATAAAAGGAGCTGATGGAACTATTGTAGGAAAACCTCCAACATGCTATACAATGTCTTTCGATGAGAAGAAGAAGTTTTGTGAGTTTGTAAAGCAGGTGAAGTTTCCAGATGGTTACGCATCTAATATATCTAGATGTGTTAATATTGATAAAAGGGAGATTACTGGACTTAAGCCTCATGATTTTCATATACTGTTACAAAGCATTCTTCCATTAGGCACGCGTGCCATCTTAAATAAAGATGTTATAGGTGTTTTAATAGAATTGGGGGACTTCTTTTGCCGAATTTGTAGACGAAGATTGAATAAGGATGAAGTACAGAAGATGTGTGATGAGATTGCTTTAATCTTATGCAAACTTGAAATGATATACCCACCAGCATTCTTTGTTGTCATGGTACATTTGGCTATTCATTTGCCAAATGAAGTCTTACTTGGTGGACCAGTTTTGTATAAATGGATGTATCCAATTGAGAGGTATTATTTAAATTTATCCTATTACTCTTAAAAGTTAACTAAATAGTGGCCTATATAATTATGGTAAATCATTTTTTAAGATTCCTAGGTACACTGAAGGGATTTGTTAGAAATAAAGCACGTCTAGAAGGGTCAATTGTTGAAACGTATGTTGTTAAAGAGTGCATGATATTCTATTCAATGTATCTAAAAGGAATCGAAACCAACTTCAACGTGCCAGAGCGAATCAATGATATGGTTGATGGTAGTGACATATCAGTGTTCTTCCAACAATGTAAGTCGATTGGTGTTGGCAAAACAATTGTTCTTCTTACAAATAAGCTTCATATTGCACATTGGTATGTGCTTATGAATTGTCATAAGATGAGGCCCTTTATTGAGTAAGTTTTTTTAACATATTGTGAAATTAAGATATGTAATAAATACAGAAATTTCATTTAATTTTGAATGAATTGTTAATGATCCATAGTGAACACATGGATGAATTGAAGGAACAAAGTCCATTAGATGTTGACAGGAGACATAGAGAACAATTATCTTCATGGTTAAAGCGTCTGGTGAGAAGAAGGTTTGTATGTGGTGTACACTAATAATTATATATTATTAACTAATTTTCATTTCTTGTTATAGATGATGACATTAACTAGCTCGTGTGAAGGAAATATCTTTCAGTCTTTGTATGCATTAGCATGTGGACCTTAGAGTTTGGTGCAGAGGTATACTGTATATAATACAATGGCATGCGATTTCGCACTAAATCTCGTGATCTGCGTAGGATTACACAAAATAGTGGTGTTGCAGTGTTAGAAAATTATGGGGAAGATAATATTACATTTTATGGGCTACTGACAGATATTATCAAGCTTGAATATATTAGGAGTAAAAGTGTTGTGCTTTTTAAATGCAAATGGTATGACCTTGGAAATTTGAATATGAAGGTCAACGACATTGTAAAAAGCATCAATTTAACTAAGTTTTAGTTCAAGGATGACTTATTTATTTTGGCAAACTAAGCGAAGCAAGTTTTTTTGTGTGGAAGATTTGTTACTCAGCTCAAATTGATGGATTATGCAAGAATGTGAAGTTAGACGTGCGTATGATATCCCTTTGCATGGTAATGAAGAAGGTTCAAATGACGATAAGGAGTCTTATGAAGTTCCAGTGGAAGTCGAGGAATGTTCGTTAGAGTTTTTAGATCGAAATGATATTGCATTTGATGTTGTAAATAATGTTGTATTGAATTCCGAGCAACATTTGAATGATGATTTTGATGACTTAGAGACAAGTAGTAGTGAGAATGAATGTGATATTGTATTCGAAGAGTCCACCGATGACGATGATGAATAAATTCTTATTATGCAACTTTTAGTGCTTAACCTTTCCGTTTGATCCTCTTTATCTGCTTTCTTACATCATATAATTGGATATATCTGCACTTTATAAATATATTTATTTCACTCTCTTCACTTCATGTAGCTGCACTTTATAAACATAATTGGCCAACAACTGTTTACGTATCTAAGATTGCAAACAACCCAAGTAAGAAGAACAATTAAAACATCTATAACCAACAATTGGAGAGTGAATAATTATTTGTTTCCTTAACATTTTGACAGGTATTGAATCTCTTTCAAATTTGGAAGATTCCATATATTTCGAAGAAGAAGGAAAAGTGCCAGGCCTTTACATCATCCAAATAAAAAAGCTAGTATGTACTCTTGTCAATTCTTACCAAAAGTTGAGTTCTCTTTTTTTTATTATGTAAAAATTGGATACCAAATCATATTTGTTTTTAGCTCATTATTTCTTAATTCATATTTTAAGTTATTCTGTTAAACATATTCAATGAAACCATCTTTCTTGTTGATTTTGATGTTACACAATTTCCTTTTCATAGGCTAGCAAATTAGCCTATCCTTAAAACTTTTTCCTTGACTTCTATTGTTGTTAAAAAGAAGGCCTCAGTTTGGCATAAAGAGCACCAACATTCTATCTAGTCCAAGCTCGTGTTGACCTCGTAGGAAAAAAAGAATGTGATACTTTTCAGCTAACCACCTATATGACATATTATATAGAGGTGGTATATAAACACACCCCATTGTGTTTCTTCTTATTTTAAATCTATGTTAACACACCCTTTTATATGGGAACACTACCCATATGCATAGCACCATGCATACAACTTATAGAACCATATAAAAGTTATGTTTAGCCTATGTTTTCACATTTTGAACAACCTCACTTTCCAAATTTCACTTTCCATTTTGAAGTCCTAATTTTGTTATTTTGATGGAATTTGGATTATTTATAGTTATGAATTGCATCTCATGTCTATTGGTGATTAGATATCCATTATACATGAAAGTTTAGGGTACTAAGAAATGAGTTGGAAGAGTTGTGAACAATACGTGTGTTATTCATGGTCTAAGATGCACATATGAATCACTTTGATTGATTTAATACATGTAATTTGCATAGATGGTTGGTTAAGTTTCTATATTAGATTTGATAATGTTTATGATGGTTATACTATGCATAAATAATAAAGATATGAATATGGGATTATTATAAGCTAAGTCGATGCATTGTTTAATGGCACATTATTTTGTTTCTTTTTGGTTTCTTTATACCCTACACTTACCTATGCATGATGCTAAAATTTATATTTTCAAGTGCTAAAATTAGCCTACTTTCTAAACTTTTATGGCTTACATTGAGACACAATGTTCAACTTGCATTAAGGTGTTACAATATGTAAATGGTGGTGAATATTCATCATATAAAAGAATCATACTTGGGATCTTAATATTGGATCCAGCTACTGGTACTTCAAAAGGTTGGTTATTACAATAAATGGATCTTATTGGTTATTACTTTAAATATGGTTGATGAATATTACTTTGAAATATAATGTTGATATGAATGTAGGTGATTCACATAGGACCTGGTCTACCCAAGAAGAATAAAAAGGTTGCACCAAGCAGTTTAGTACCGACACAACTGCAGTCGCGGTACCCTAAGCTTTTTGGAAGTGTAGCTAATGAGGCATCTGCTGGTACACAGCCAGAAGATCACACACCTACACGTTGTGAGCCTACTCCAACACCAAGAGATGCCACATCTGTGCCTATTATCCATCCTAGAGATACGTATGAACAACTTTTGAATATGCGACGCAATATTAGTAGTTCATCAACTTCTCAAGAGATGCCTCCAGCTTCTAATAATCAAACACTACTAAATGACACTATTCTTCCCACTGTCAGTCCTAGCTCTGCAAGCACTGCAAGTATGATCTTTCACACCACATTGGTGAAATTTATTAAGTTTAATTATTTTGAATAATTAAGAGTATGTTATATGCTAACTGTAAAATATTCCTTTACTATTTTAGGATCTACAACTGATTAGAAAAAGACAAGGGGTGTCACAAAAGGACACGGATTGGCGAAGATTAATAAGACTCTAGGTAAGAGAATGGAGATAGAGATCTCCCCTGCTAAAGGATGACCAACCAACTCCATATAGTCTGCCAAATTATCGAGTGAGATTGGTGTGATATCCTGAACTTCCTTACCTGTAATAACAAAATGGAAAAAATACTAATAAGGAGTTGGACATTGCATTTGATAAATTAGACGTAAGTATTATAAAACTATCTAATTTATAAATTTTTTCCATATGCCTAAAGCTCTGACTAATAATTTATAATTTTTTACAGCAAAAGTTGGAAGTCAAAGGGATGAGGACTGACAATGAAGTACAATTTGCTGTGAAGAAATTTCTTGCTTTAAGATCTAAAGATCAAAGATTTCATTTAAAAAGGCATTTTATCAAGCACAGAAAGGATGATAAGCCGCATAATATCACAATGGCGGAGTGGATAATTTTATGCGAATATTGGGAGCAAGCAACTACAAAGGTTAGTTTATTTCATCATAAAACATAATTTCCCAACTTTTTTAACAACTGATAATATTTTAGAATTTATGAATTGTGATTTATAGATTTTTTATAATAGATTTTGTTACGTGTATGATTAGGAAAAAAGCCAAAAAGACAAATTGGCTAGGAGTCAGGTCAAATGTCGACCAAACTCTGGCTCCAAGGCCTTTGTAGCGATACGACATGAAATTGTGAGTTATTATCTTTTTAATTATATTTTTCTTTAATTGATATTTCAATATTTATAATGAATATTACTAGTAACATATTTCTATACAACAGAGTGACAGAGATGGAGAAGAGTGTGACCGGATGAAACTATGATATCACACTCATTATGATGAAAGAAAAGGTCAATGAACAACTATCGAATGCAAAGAAAAATGGGTGAGTATATAGTTCATTTACAAATATTTCTTAAATAAGACTGTGTATGTAATTAATTTTTGATTTTCAGGAATTAATGTGTCACGAATTGACACATTCAATAGAACAAGGTCATCCGATGACAATGGATGAAGTGTGCGACAAAGTCTTGGGCACTAGATCAAATTACATTGTTGGCGCGGGAATTGGGCCTCGACCACAAGGGAAAACTTCAACAAGAAAGAAACTTCGAGATGAATGGGAGGAGTCGAAGAAGGTTAATTAGGAGTTGCTGTCTCAAGTTGATGAATTGAACAAAAAAGTTGAAGAAATGCAGGATCGATTAACTACCGAAATCGAACAACAGAAAAAGGTCTCCGAATAACAAAAAAAGGTCTTGAAACTTTTATGTGCTACACATAATATTCGTTTAGATTAGATATGTACTCATATTGATATATTAAACACTTATGATTTATTGTTTATATTAATTATTGTATTATGACATGTTTGGAAATTTCAATTAAATAATATATTGTATGCACGTATTAAATTTTTGTTATACATGAATTATTAAATAATTAAAATTCATAAATAATTTTGATTTGTTATTAAATAAATAAGATTTAAAAAATTTGTTATTTAAAAATAATTATTAAATTAGAAAAATAATTAAATTAAAATTATTTTCGGATAATTGAAACAAAATAACAGAAAAATAATTATTAAATTTAAAAATTATTAAATTAAAATTATTTTCTAAATAATGAAAAAATAAAAAGTAATAATTAAAATTGTTAAATTAAAATTATTTTTAGATAAATGAAAAAGGAAAAATTAAAAATTTAAATAATTATAAAATTAATTTTATAATTAAATAAAAATTAATTTTTGAAAATTTTTAAACTTAATTTATTTTCGGAAAAATTAAAAATTAATTATTAAAATTGAATTTTTATTAAATTAAATTTATTTTCTGAAAATTAAAAATATAAATTACTTACAATCCGCGACGTTTCACAAAAAAAATGTCGAGGATTGTTTCCTATTCCGCGATGTTAAAAAACGTCGCAGATTGTTAGTGTTTTCGCGACGCTCTTTAAAAACGTCGCGAAAACTAAAAATGTTTTAAAAAACGTCGTGGAATATCAAAATGTTTACCTTTTAGTTGCACCACATTTCGCGACATTTTTAGTGATGTTTTTTTAAACGTCACACATTCACTTCTATGACGTTTTATGACCTTTTGCGACGTTTTTAAAACGTCGCAAAAAGGCTTCTTTTCTTGTAGTGCCTTTATATGCATTTTATTGTCATTTCAGTCTCTAAGACTCATTATAGGCATTTTATCTTTCATTTGAAAACCTAAAACTGATTCTAGGCTCTTTATCCTTATTTCAAGCCCTAAAATTAGGGATTGATAGAATTTTATCATAATTGTGGACTAGCATAATTGAAATTATTTTGTACAAATCCCGATTAATTAGATGTCAA
>JANTNU010340455.1:0-12744 GCA_024752395.1 Erythroxylum havanense
AAATCGGGATCTCACCCCCGACGTGCCTTCTTTTGTTTTGCAGGAGACTCTTTCGTTGGAATAACTTCAGCGAACATAGGAATCATGGATCAGAATGGCAACAATCAGTTCAGCCAGAATCCGGCAGAACCAGTACCCAAACCCATCTCTTTGGTTTCCTTACTTAGAAGGCTAATTCCATAACCTTTCTGAAACATAGACTTCTATATGACTGATGACAAAGTTGCTTTCTTGTAGACGAGAAAAAGCTCAAATAGTCACATGAAAAGAAATGGTGAGAAGTTGATTTTGAGCTTTGTAACATAAGCAGTAGAGGGTGTTGGAGCTTAGGAAAGGGATCCTATCCTTAGTCCCAAACCTTTCCTTGAAGACTAACCAGAGATAAAATGAGTCTTTAGGGAGCAACGTTTTGCACGAAACAATTTTTTGCCAAAGAGTCACTAAAGCTAGGGGTTTTAAAAAATTCCTACTAAGAGCATAAGTCTTGGAAGAAGAGGACATGTCCAAAATAGGTTCTAAACTCGACAAATAGGCTTGTGTTCGAATTGAGATCCGTTAAAAAATTGGCTCAACCCAACTTATTCCATACAAGTTAAGAGTGGAGTCTCTGCAGCTGTCATAAGTCTTGGAAGAAGAGGACATGTCCATAATGAAGATACAGAAAAATCTCTAATTTTAGTTGAATTATTAGATATAATTTATAAATTAATATGTTTATTAAATAATTATTTATTTAATATACAAGAGAAAATATCGATTGTAGTTTGGTTATTATTAAAAAATTTCCTTAATCACAAAATTAAGCCATATTCTAACAATTGTTATAGAAGTTAACTTAATTATATTAAATAATTAAGTTAATCATATTCTAATAATAAGTTTTGTTATCATAATATCTTTGTAGAGAAATTAATCTTAATTAAATCACA
This sequence comes from Erythroxylum havanense, assembly GCA_024752395.1. Lineage (NCBI taxonomy): Eukaryota > Viridiplantae > Streptophyta > Magnoliopsida > Malpighiales > Erythroxylaceae > Erythroxylum > Erythroxylum havanense. Next base: position 930 of record JANTNU010340455.1, read on the forward strand.
AACATAGCAGAGAAACAATTTTTAATTTTTTAATTATATCTTTTTATAACAACAACAACAATAAAATCCAGTAATTATATCTTTCTAATTGAATGATTTTAATACTATGATTCATAAATAAAAGGAGTAAAATGTACTTAATTTGAATTCCTACATATTTTTTTTCAAACTATCAATCACAAGCTGTCTATTTGTCCAATCTCTAGTAATATCTATAAATTAGAGAAAAAACCCAAAAAAACCCAACACTTGAAAGAAAATACATGATTGCTAACTCCCTTAGCACTAAGGTTTCTTTTTTATTAAAATCAAAATATTTAATTATAATTAAAATTAACACTAATTATAATTATGCTTTAATTTTAATAAAATAAAATATTTATATTTGATTTTAAAGTTTCTCAAGATTCACAATTAATTCCTACTCAATTTAAATTGAATTTTCTCTTTTAACTACCATTTTATATATGACTCATTATGTTTATAATAGCACAACCCAAAACTTTCCTTTCATTGAATAAAAATTTTCATGTTTGGTGAATAATATTTTTAGATGAATAGTAAATTTTTGTAGGACCTAACCTCAACATAATAAAAATATCCAGAATAATTATTAGAGTTTAATGATACTAAAACAGATCGAAAATAAGTCGTATAGGATCGATTTCGAGAGTTCCGAAAGTTTAGGACTAAAATGTATTTTTTGGAAAGTAATAGGTATTATTGATTTTAAACTCACTCGAAAATTTTTAAAGCATCTAATCAATAAGTATTGATCCTAATTAGAGTATTTCATGGTCAATTCAATGGTAAGATGATTGCAGAATATTTTCATAATTTAATTCGGTCAGTTGATAAATTAAATTCAATAAAGGGCAATTTGGTCTTTTTACATGTCATTAAGGGTAATTTGATCTTTTTACATGGTGTTAGTGAAAAATGAGTCATTAGAAGAGAACCAACAGGAAGGTGAAGTGTGGAAGCCATTAAATGAGCATTAAAAAGAATACAACAAGACTTTTGTCTTCATTTGAACATAAACGTGCGAGACCAAACAAAAGGGAGAAAAGAAGAGAGAAGAAGGCACATTCAGCTAAGGAGGGAGAAGAAGAGGGCAGCTAAAATTTTTCATGGTTTTGGAGCATAAATTGTAGAGATCTTGATCAAGCGAATGTACTCATCAAATACCAAGATATTGGAAGATAAATTGGTAAGTTTTCCTAACATAAATTTCTAGTTTTGGGGCTTTTTAATAGGATAGATGTATGTACGATAAATGATGGATTTTTACTTGTCATGGAGTAGATAATAAGTTTGCAAGCATTTAAGGGATGAATATGACAAGAGAAAGAATTACGTTTAGTGAATGTTTGTATTTGTTTCTCGGATCACTTGAACCAGACATCTTATTTTGACATAACTTGGCTTATATACCTCCAAATTGGGTGATTACAATTGGATATGAAACATAAGACATAGTACTAAAAATTATTAGAAGAGATCCTGACCTAGTTCTGGCTGAATCATAGTGGAATTTGAGATTAAAAATGGTGATTTGATGTTGCCCCTATGTTGGAGCTGCTTGAAATATTTTGTGCATGTTTCTTGAATTAGAACTTCAAATGGTATAATTTTTTATGATACGGAAACTAGTGACATAAGGAAACAAATGTTTAGAAGACCTCAAAGCCTAATTTGAACGTTTACTATGTGAAAAGTAAGGAACAAGTGAAGGTATAACTTCTAGACATAGACCATATACCTAGCTCATCATACATCATCATGATATGGTAAATTAAATTAAGTGAGATAGTGTTTTTGATGAAATTGATAAGTTGTAATGAGTAAAAATATGATTTTAAGTGACTTTTGAAGTTAGAATTGGAAACGGGGAATAATAAGTTAGCTTTTAGTAGTAAACAGAAATACGATTAGCATACATGTTACGCAATTAAATACTAATCTCGACTTCGATTAAACTGAATTTATAGTGATAATTTCTTATTTTTTATTTTGGAAATAAATACCTAAGTGAAATGTGCTTGTGTAGGTAAAAGAAAGGCACAGAACACATGAGAATGCTTGGTAATAAAGTCATTTAATAGTGAGTACCTTTTAAATGTATTTTATGAAAATGATTTCTATTCTATCGTGAAGTGAATATGGATTATGAGTTTTATATAAATGATGCATTATAAGTGAATATTATGAGTACAATTTTATGTTTTTAGCAATATATGAATTAAATTTTGAAAGTTAAATCTTATATGATTTGAGTTTATATTGAGATGATGTTATTGGTTGATAAAAAGGAAATGATTTTTAGCCTACGATATACCGATAGGTTTTATAGATATTAATATATTATTGTATAACGGTTAACCTAGTGTGGGTAAGCGATGTAGAACATCTCCGTAACTAAAGGTTGACCAGTTATAGGTAAGTGATGTAGAACCAGCTGCGTAACTACCAATATATAGCGATTAACCTTGTACAGGTAAGCGATGTAGAATCAGCTCCATAACTAGTGGTTGACCAGTTAGGGTAAGCGATGCATAACTAGCTCCGTAACTACTAATGTATGATGGTTATCCTAGTGTAGGTGAGCGATGTAGAACCAGCTCTGTCACTAGTGATTAACCAGTCGCGGGTAATCGATGTAGAGCCAGATCCCTGACTTTATATCTGAGGGTACCATATGGCAAAGAATTTAGCAATAGGTTATATTGTGTAAGAAATTCATGAAATTTTTAATGCCTCCACTATTTATTTGAAAATCAATTTGAGAAACTTAGATTTCGGGAAGCATATATGTTTTATATTAAATATTGAATTATGTAAATTGAGATAAATTTGTGTTAACGAGGTTTAAATAATTAAGTATGATTTGAATAGAAATTCTAGCACTCATTGAGCTCATTTAGCTCACGCTCCCAAGTGCATGATCAGGGGCTTCAATAGCAGGGACTCCACCTTACGACTAGTCAACTTTGTCACGTGTTGCTATGTAGGCATCTTTGCCTTGTAAATAATTTTTTGAACATTTGCATCTTAATGAATATGTTTTGGACTATATCCTGTGTGAAGAACACATGTGTATAAATGTTTTAAAGTTAAATGCATGAATATGTCTGAGTTTATTTTTAAGACTATTGAAGTGACTATTGAGATTGCTTGTAAATGGAGTTAAAGTCCAAAATTTGTAGTAGGAATTTTAAGATGATTATAGAAGTGTTTTGCACTTTTACAGGGCTTTTGAAAATTTTGGGTAGGTCAAAATATAGTTGTTGTGTTGTCAAAATTTTTAATAAAAATGTTTTTTTTAAAGCTCCACTACTTATATCTTTTTAATGTTAAGTTAAAGCTTTCTTGGTAAAAAGACAATAGGCATAGCTCCATGAGAACTTTCCAGCTTGATCAGATATCAATTGGAGGGCCACCGTGAGGTGTCGGGCAAGCCATTTAGTCATTTCAGGATAGGGCCCTATCAATAATATGTTAGGAATGATTATAAATTACAATTTTAGTTCATAATTAAAATTTGAAAACTAAAAAACCTTTTAATTTATCTTTATTAATTCTCTAATTAAATAATTTATGTACTTAGACTAGAATAGGTAAATAACTTTGACTAGAATAGGTAAATAACTTCCATATCTATCTATATAGATCTAATTCCTAGATTAAGTCATTACATTTTAAAATCCAACAAGAGTTATTCTTGGATTCTTGTATTTTCAATAATTAAAATATGAATTTTGTTCTCTATGAGAAATATGTCTCTATATATTGCTACTAAATAGTGCAAATATACTCTCATTAACCTTTTTATAGACATTTTAAATTAACAAACATCTCCAAAACAAACTCTTTGAATTCATCATGAAAGTAAAATTTTCATTTCTTATAGCCTAAAGTACACATCAAATGTATCAACAAACCCACTAGTAGGAGTAAGATAAAATTTGAAAAGTTCAAATATTATGCAGTAAGCCCAAGCCCAGCTCAATCAGACTTTGGGTAGAAGTGAGATCGATCTCAAATTGATCGAGCTTTAAGCTATAGGGCTTGGGCTTGGGTTCGAGCCTGAGGCCAACTCACTTTTTCTAATTTAAAATTATTTTGTTTTTTAAAATGGATCATTAAGGCTAATTAAAATTTTAAAAAAGTAGCATTAGGTTAATTAATAATTTAAAATACTTAGGATAATTAAGTTGCATCTTACACATAATATTATCGTTTTAATTATGGCTCTAGAAGTTTCTACTATAATAGGTAATGTTGAAGAATTGGGCTCAAAGGAAGATGTTGTGCATGATGATAAAGTTAACTTAATTAACTTCAAAATATAAAGTTAACTAACTTAATTAACTTTATCATATTAAAGTTAACACTATTTTAACTAACATGATTCATACACAAAGTGACAAAGCAGGATGAGATATATTAGACTATACATGGGAATTAATGACTACTTAACAACTGTCATTGTTGTTAAGCAAATTTGATGATGTTGATGATCCATATGCCCACCCAACAAGAATAATTCCACATAAACATGATTGTGATGTTACAGCTCTTTTAAATTGTCACAATTAAGAAGAAAAGAAGATACGGTAAAGTATAGGTAATAGAAGAAGCAATCCAATTATATGCTATTGTGATTCTTCACAAATTAAGATATCATCATATGTTTGAAGAACTTACTTATTCTAGATAGCGTATACACAACTCCCACAAGGTAGAAGCTATAACTCTCTACTTGTTGCAATGATTGGCTTTTTCTTCTACCTATTTTTTGTCATAGCTTCTTAATGTCTTGTTATAATAATAATTGATTTGTTCATTATTAAGTTAACTTGATTAAAGGATGATTAAAGGATGTAGGAAATTTAGTTGGTTTCATATTAACAAATAAGAAAGAAGACTAGAACTCCTAAAAAATAAACACAAATATTGCGTATTTATTGTACAAGATTTCTCAGTTTATAAGAGGTGGAGGAAGTTCATTAAAGTACGCAGTATTCTCTTTACATTTTTTATATAAAGATTATAAACACTCTTAAATGGTTTATAATTAAGACATTAAAAGAGTAACAATTAATTTACTACTTATTTTAAGTTGATTTCAATATACTAATTAGAATCTCGCATGACAAAAGATATATTGGGTCTCTTCTGTCTTTATTTTAACTTGTTATATATGACTATATATTATGTAAATATTTCAAGAATCAATCATATTACAGCCCCATTAAAATTTCTTGCATCATTTACAAAGAAACTAGCAAAGTGAACTTGTTTTGCAATGTATCAAAAATTTAACACCATAAAATTGTTTTCCTATGTATCATAAAACTAGCAAAATGCTCACATTCATCAAAAGAACTCAAAATAAACTTGGAAGACGAAATGACGAAATGATCACACATTAGAAGCTAACGACAGCCTGAACATGTTAAATTTGAATATGCATGCTTATAAAGCACAAAATTTGTCAATTTTTACTACTTTCTGGCAAGCAAGTCAGAAATGTCAAATGAAAAGAGGCGGTGAGACTAATCTATTAATGATCCAAGGCAATGATTCTCAAAAGGCCAAACCCTACAGGAGAAATATATAGTATCATATTAGAGCTCTATTGTATCACAATGTTGTATTCAATCAAATTCAATCATACAGTATCACAATGTTGTATTCAATAAACCATAGCAGCTTCCAAATCCCATACACAAACATGGCCACATAAATCGTGTAAAACATCAAACAAACAATAATGAAACATATATATTTATTTCGGCAGAATAATGAAGGAATGGCTCCATGTGGTCAGCATATCTTAACCTAACGTGCAGCTTGACGGTTGGAGAAGAAGGCGACAACGGACGACGACGACACAGTAGCTGGACGGAGAAGATGGCAATGATTACAGAAGCATCGAAGAATAGTGGTAGGAGAACGAAGAAGGAAGGTCGTATGGGCGGGTCACCTGTTGAACGTTTTAAGGGTAACGAAACGACGTCGTTTGGTTTAAAACCATAAGACGTCAGCCCTTAAAATGTTCAATAGGCGACCTCAAGACCAAACGAGACATCGTTTCATTAAGTTCAAAAGAAGCAATCCAAGCACGACGATGTTTTACAGTTAACCTACCGATGGAATCTTGATGGAAATTACCGTTGGCAAAGAGCAAATATTAAGTAGCAAAATTCCTCGTGCAATATCAGCAACGAACATTGCTACCGTTGGTAATCCAAGATTTTCAGGTAAGTTTTCCAACGGTGCACATTTGTCGTTGGTATTTTGTTAACTTTCCATCAGTAATTCAATGATTTCTTGTAGTGTTCGTCACTAAACGAATGTTTCCGTCCATTTTATAGACGAAAATAAGTTTTCCATCGCTAATTAACAATGACTCACTTCCTTTATGTAATTTTCCATCCCTAATTCCTATTTTTCTTGTAGTGACTTGACAACTTTTTAAATGTTTCTTTCTTTTAATCCTTTTTATCTTGAAAATGTCTTTTTTCAAGTTATTCCGAGTTAAGATCTTGAAGGTTGGTTGGAAAGAGGTGAGCAACTTCATAAATGTTTTGTTATCAATTATAAAGAGCGGATGTTCATCACCAATAACTATACTAGCTATTGAAAACATTGATCTGTTGCTATTATAAACTATAGTAGTCATTTCATTCTTTACTCTCATTAGGTTAGGGGTAAAAAATATTTGACCTTTTGATGCAATTCTCTTTCTATTACACTACTTCATATGTCTCTTTAAATGTGAGGTTCCACCTTTTGAACTCCCAATCAACATCTTGTGACAATATTTACATTCAACCCTCTCTACTTTGTCCATTGATTTAGTCTTGTTTAAGTGATTCCAAACATCACTTCTCAATAGACCTAGTACACTTATTTCTTCACTTGGTACTTGATTAGAAGTCACTGTTGGTATACTCATTGGTACCAAATTCGAACTCTCTATTGAAGGATTATGCTCTAAAACAATCATTATATATAAATATATAAATTATTAGTAGACATTTACATTTATATTTACACTTTGATAAACATTTAGCAATCAAATTAATATGATGATAATGGTAATGAAAGAATAATCAAAATCTAGCAAGTTTAATTTATTACTGTTTCAATTTAGATGTATGAACTTTTATGACAAATTCTTTGATTCATATATGTTTTGGTAATGGTAAGTATAAAATTTTGATTGTTTGAATGTTTAGAGGAACATCCATATAACATTCATAGTTTCTATCTAATTATATTAGATGGACATATATGAATAATGGGACTCATTGGGTCAAGAATTTCCAAATCAAGATATGTAAGTACTTGAGAAAATACAATTAGTGTATAAACCTAATAACAATAACAATCATAATACTTACATAGGAATCTAATACTACTTATTAATGCATATAAAATGATGATACTAATAAAAATATCCATTACAAAAGTAAATGTAAACATTAATGTAGTAAATGAACTAGTGTCATTACCACACAAAAAACTAGTGGTTTGTTTTTATGCGTGGTATGCACTGTAATGCCTCAACATATACCCTGAAAGTATTATAGCATGTCTAGGTGTATTAAGAAGTGAACATAATGAATTAAGTACATCTAAGTATAGTAAGAGACATAATGGTACTTAATGTAAAAGACATGGGTAAATGGGTAATTTGTTTATGTCGGTATGGAATACGTACCTAAATGTGAAATATGTACCAGAATTTTGATATGTTTGCTTGAATTATGAGCATGACGTGAGGGGAACTGGTAAAGGAAGTATCCTATTTGCTTATGAGATGTTTTTAGTAAAAATTTTATGTATTTTTGTGTTACTTTTGCATGATAAGACCAAAGTTAGTTGATTTGGGATGTGAGCCTCGCTAAATGGATAGGTTTTACTAAATAGATTTATGTAATTTGGTCATATCTAAGCCTCAAGACCTCCAAATTGAATAATTCCAATTAGAGATTAAACTAGAGATATATGTCCAAAACTTTCATGAAGGAACCGAAATTTTATTGTGCCTATAAGAGTTTTGAATTATGTTTTGAATTTGAGTGCTGGCTACTATTTTTTTTTTCAAACAACCTGTAATTTTTTGGGTATAACTCTTGATATAATTAACCAAATTTCATGAAACTTATGCCATTAGAAACTTAGACATTTGATAATGAAATAAATTGATAAGATTATAGGCCAATGTGGAATTATAGGAAGAAAGAAAGGCCAATATGCAATTTTTTTAAAGTCAACTTATGGACTAATAAGATTAAAGCATGTGTGTCCAATAGAATTGTAACAAATGGTTCAATATAACACATGGTCTAATATAATTTTAACATATGGTCCAATAGAATTATAATAATGGTCCAATGTGATTGTAACACATCATCCAATAGGATTGTGACATATGGCGCAATGAGATTGAAACATGTGTCTAAGACTAGAAAATTTATGAAAAGGCATATAGAGAGAGAAGATGGATGACACTTTGATGGCTTAACTTTAGATTTTTCTCCTCTCCATTTCACCTTCTTCATCCCATCATTTTTCACTTGGTGATATAAGCAAAGCCAAAGCAGAAGGGAAAGAGAAGCATTAGAAGAACTACTTTGCCAATTTTAAGATTTGGGACTTCACTTAGTTAATTTCTATATTTGTGTACGTTTAAATGTGTAAAAAATTCATTTGGATGTGAAATGATTGCTGGGATAATACGTTGGTGTTATTTTGGTGTTATCTTGAATAGATTTGGTTGAATATGATAAGAGATTATCATGTAGTGGAATTCTGTCTAAGTTTTATTGAACCAGTCACATTGTTTAGGTCATAAATCAGCATAAATACCTGTAATTTGGATTTTAGTTGCATAAGAAAACTAAGACATAGAACTAGAAATCTTTAGAAGAGACTCTGACTTAATTCTAGCTTTATGATGTTGGAAATTAGGATAGCAAAAGGTGACCTGGAGTTGCCCTTTTTTTGGAGCATCATGTGATATTTGTTCTATAGCTCATGTGTTAGAGGTCAAAATGGCTTGATCTTTGGTGTTTTGGAAACTAGAGACATAAATAGACAAATTTCTAGAAGACCACAAAACCTAGTGTTGACTTTTTCTATACGAATATTAAGCAACAACTAGACTCTGTTAAGTGATTTGTTTTGGACTGATAGTTTGCCTATTTTTAGACAACTTTGAGGTTTAGCTCAAATTACACTGTTTGAGTTTATTTTTATTTACGATTTTTACCGAATCTTATCTAAGCCTTTTTGAATGTGTATGAACCTTTTCAAACACCTAGAAATAAATGAAATAGGACTTACCATATGTGAATTGGGAGATTGAACATTGGAATATAAGATTGAGCATAATGCATTCCAAAGACAATTTACATATACATAAATGATTTGTATGCATATTCATTACTCATATGTGTTATAGTATGATTATACAAGTTTGATTTTGATATCATGAATTGCATGTATAAATGCAAATATAGATTTTATAACTTGAAATGTATTTCGTATGATTTGTTAATATATGAATTGTGAAATTTGCAAATGGTTAAAGAAAATGATATAGTTCCTACTCTGTTGTCTTGGTTGTGGGTAGATAGGCATGCCTGCAAGGTTACAGTATAGCTGTTACAGTTTGACACCACCGATGTCCACATTTCGATACTTTCAAGTGTCTACAGTTTGATACTTTCAGGTATCCATAGTTCGATACCTTCAGGTATCTACAATTTGATATCTTCGGATATCCACAACACTTGTTATCCACACCCACAAAAATGTGCAGGTCTAGCACAGAAAGTAAAGTAAAGAAATATAAATAAGAAATACAATATGACAACATAAATATTCGGTATATAAATGAGCATTTGGATTTGTATTGATAATTTGTATCATTAAGTGTTGAATATCAATTTTTGAGTTTTGAAGGTGAAATTACGACATTTGAAAAAAATATTGAGCCATGTTTGCATTATTTATTTGATTAAGTATGCCATCATTATTTATATTTGTGTGATGTTCATGACTATATGTGCTTGGTGGATGACTGCTGTAAGTGGTCATCCAAACTAAGTGTTTCTTTACTAAGCTTTCAAGCTTAGCACGAGTGTTAATCTGTATAGGTCCAATTCATAGGAGTGAGCTACATGGAAAATCTACAAAGACCAAGGCTAAGAAAAAGTACTTTTGAAAGAAATTTTTAGTTAAAGATAATTGTACATGTAATGGTTAAAGGAAATTGTACGTTTTCTTTTAGATTACCAAGTAAATGTAAAGATGTATTACTACTATTAAATGATAATGTTAAGCATTTGGGAGTTTTATAATGTGTATATATATAGCATTGAATATAATTGTATAACTTGAATACATGTACAAGAATTTGATTGCTATATGTGTGGATGATTGTAGGTTTCATAAGGAGGTGTTACATGCACGTAGGCTTGAAAACAATTAGACTTTGTGAATATTCCATTGACTATATTGTACATATAAATTAGGTAGATATTCTTAATGACACATGTTGGTTTTTATTCTAATGTTCTTTATATTCTATTACATACTTTTGATATAGATGATAAAAAGTCAACATATGTCTGTTCATTTCTAAACAAGAACAGAAACAAATGAATGAGAAAAACAACACCACAAAAATGTAATGGTCATCAATATACTTGAGAGAATACAAAATGGTTTAGAATAATATCAAATACTTATATATAATTACTTAATAAAGCAGTAACTAAACATGAATTTCATAAGAATTGGGTTCCTACTGGACTATTAAATTAATAAGTAGTCTTTTCAAAAAAGAAAAAAATCAAAAGGTTGTTTTTTAATTATTAAAGTGGTTTAGTTTGGGAGTAGTGCATTTGAGCCTCCTATTATGAATCCTAAAAAAATCTAGTTACTAAATTAAAAATTTCAAAGTTCATCTTTAGTAAACTTAGAGATGCATCATTTGTCCTCCTTTAATGAACTTATAATTGTATAACTATTTTGACTTTCATTTAATTAAAAATTTTTTGAATGGTGCCATTTAATGATCTATAAGTAAATTTAAAAGGTAGATATCAATATAATACATTGATTTATCTTATTTTTTATTTTTATGGTGATTTTGATTCATTAGAGAAATTTTCGTTAGAAAAAGTTTATTATGTACACTTTCACATAGTGATAGTGTGATATTGATGTTTAGGTTAAGATTTATAGGAAAATGAACCTTTCCATGACCATATTATCACGCTTTTAAATATAATTTCCATATCTTTCAAAGACAACAAAGATTAAAAAGTACATTTTTTAAGGTTCTTATATTAGGAAAAGGACCTTTGAATATCTACAAATTCTATGGGATCTTTAGGTAATGAATTTTTTAAGTTCCTTATTTAATTCTTTAATATATAGCTTCAGTGTGGACCTAAACACTAATATTCATAACACAAAACATATAGAAACCTCACACGCTTACTTTGGAAAAATGTAGAATATTCAATCAACTATAAAAGTTGAAGAAAGATAGAAAGAAATTTGCGGTAACCAACAGACCAACAAACACAACCAAGTAATATGACACAATTAAGGAGATATATATATTAAAAAATTAGGGTTTATGTCATCTTACCTTTGAAACTTTAACGAATTGAGAATTGGTGTTTGTTATTGTAGGAAAATCCCGGGACGAACATCACATGTTCAGGCAGCGGAAACAAAAATTTTTATTCCCGGGACCTTCCCGAAACCCAGGATCCCGGTATCG
>JANTNU010342877.1:0-12709 GCA_024752395.1 Erythroxylum havanense
TTGCATTACCTCCAAGGCCGTCTTCTGCGGCCGCTTACTTGTGGCGAACTGGTTCAGGAATAATAACCTGAAATCTTCAAAACATGTAATACAGCTCGGGGGCAAGCTATTAAACCATCACCGAGCTCCCTCTTAAAAGGCCGTGCAGAAAGCCTTGCACTGAATGGCGTCCGGAATGCAATGCAGATTCATCATGGACTGGAAGTGTTGCAGGTAGTCCAGGGGGTCGGTCTTTTCAGTATATTTTTCTGGCGTCGGTATTTTGGTGCCGGGCACCGGGAGGCTATCCAAGATTGCCGGAGTAAAGGGAGAGCTGTACTGAGCTGTTGGCCGATCCGGGCGGAAGCTCATAGCTGCATTGATCCGATCGTTCATGATTTTTTCTAGGGCTTCGGTAGGGTGACAATCGGTCGTTACACTGGTCTATCATGCAGACGGCTGTTATTGTGCCGGCTGAGACTGTAGAATCTGGCGAATCACCAGATCAGCCGCTTCCTCAATCTGTTTTCGGGTGAGGGAGGTATGCACAGGCACAGGAGGGTCAGCCTCCGAGTGGTGCTGGAGATTCGGGCATATGTTGGTTCCCGCGTTATCCTCCAAGGCTACGCTCTGTTCTTCTTGTTCTAGGTTTTGTGGTTGCGGTTGGTCATTCGAGTCCGACGACTGCGTGCGGGAAGCATAGTGCGTCGGCTGCAGGGTAGCAGGTAATTGCAAACCCAGTCGTTGTAACACAAAAGCTGTGACAGCAGCTATATCAGGGTTAGCTGCTGCCGCCTGACTGATTTGCGTGTTTCTGGACGTGGTGCCCTGATGTCGGGCCCCACGGTGGGCACCAATTGGTTCAGCCTGATTCTGGCGAGACTGCACGTTGCCGTTTGGATCCATGAAGCTGACTGCTGAACACAAGAATTCTGGCTTGAAGGTTCTTGCAAAACAAGGAAGACATGTTGGGGGTTGATTCCCGATAAGCCCCTCCGACGCTCAAGTTAATCTTTTGGTGAAGGTGGAATCGCTGTAAGCAAAGAAAACTAGGGTTATGATCTTGCGTACCTCTGTTATGGCAGAATTATACCTTATATATGGGGCTGTAGCTAGGTTTAAGTCTTTACGTGTGCATGAGAGACTCTCACCCGCTAATGGGCCATGGAGATCGTGGACTGGACTTGGGCTTGGCATAACCAATAGGTATAAGGATGATTGACGACTGGACCGATCGGCCCACGGGTCGTTATAACTGAGTTCGGGCCCAGCACGACCGACCCGACCAAAATTTAAAAATAGGTAAGTACTATTTTGTATTTTCCTTATGTTATTATGTACTTCGTTGATCAATCATTTGTGACTTGGACACATTCTTTGTTTTGCACAGCATTTAGCTTGGTTTAAGGATGTTGCCTTAATTCACCACTCTCAAAAGAAAGGCTTCTATTGGCACTAACTACCAAATCCTAACACTACTTTCACGAGAAACTTTTGACACAATGATCAATATATGGAAATCATTCAGGAAGATTATATATAATGACTAACCGGGTTATTTTATCTCTACAAGAAACATACACTGTAAAGTCAAGATATATAACCAATCCAAATCTTATACCCACTCTAGAAAATGAAGTTCCTTCCTTAGCTAATTAATCAGAGATTTCTGAATCTATTGGCAGTTGATTTATTGATCTTTACATTATAGCTAACACTAATTCATTCCTGTGATGTATACCAACATGTATCATTTTCTTAATGCAGTGAAATTCCTGATGATTAGGTTTGATATATATATATAGTAGGTACACCTAAATAAGATTTGCCAAACTAAACTTCTCCTACACTGTCCCCATATGTGACAACGACCAAAAGCACAACTTAACCTAATATTCTTCGTTATTCAAGAAAGTAATTAATGCAAATTTCATTATTAATTGTTTTTATCCTTTACATTCAGCTTTCTTCAATTTACCTGAAGCCTCAATGAGAACTTGAGCAAAAGAGAATGTTAACCTAAGCAACAGATTTCAATTTCTTACCTGCCCACGAACTTTCGTTTCAATTATTCTTAACTTTGAAGTTTATATATATATATATATATATATATGAAAATTTAAATTTATATAAATGGATTGTTAACAAAAGTAATAATTTTTTACTAAGACTGTGAGATTAATATCATTAATATAAATAATTTAATTAGTAACTCTTAGAATAGATTTTTTTTTAGAAATTTATTCTTAGAATAGATTGTTAACATAAATCATTAATTAATTTTAATGATTATTGGCATTTTTCATCTAAATAAGGTTAAATAAGGAAGATAAGGTAATAGAAGATTGTACATGCCTACTCTACGTTGACGTTTGTTCTCGATAATTGTATGCTTTACGTATACTTTTGGATTCTATATTAATTGGCAATAAGCAAATGTTTTGTGAAGAAATGATTCCATTTTTTCTTTTTTTCCATTCTTAGTAACTACACAAATTAATAAATATGAGAACGTGTGTATCTTTCTATTAAAATACAAAAAATTCAAAGAACAAAAAGAAGAGAAAATAATTGGAAATTAAATCTTTTACAAACAGCCAATAATCAAACTGCATGACTCCGCCTTGGATCTGTGATTTTTATTTTCCAATGTTCATCACTGAAACTTATATTTCTAGCCAACTTCCTCTCATAATCCAATTCAAGCTTTCTTCGCTTCGTTAACCGACAAAAGTTGTGCAACTTCTCATCCATGGAGTCGTGAAACTTCCACCACCTTTCATGAGCTACATCGCTCGCATAAACACGCTGGTCCCCTATATTCCAATTACAATCGTAATCTCTATAACAATGCCAAGGTTTTAATCCAAGATAATGTATTGCATAAAGTTTTGGAGGGTCAGCTCCGAATAATTCGTTCTTGACGCTAGCTTCTTTGGTAGTGTTAGCCCAGAAATTCTTCAGAAAGTTCATTCTTCTAGGTAACCTATGCCACCACACAAAAACTTCGTTAAGAAAACCCTGATCACCACCATTATAAGAGATAATGTCCTTGCGTCGGTCCATCAGAAACTTGAAAGTGCAGTTTGAGGGCTCAACGATCATGATCCCAGAGTTGAAGATCCATATATCGTTGCCGGTGGCTGACATTTGGGGGAAGTGGAAAAGCAGGTCAAGGTTACGTAAGACCAAGATGTCTGAGTCGATGAAGATGATCTTGTCGTAGTCGGTGAGTTGCCAGAGCCTGAACTTGCTGTAGTTGTACTCGTTATAGGTATATTTTTGGGCTCTGGGGTTCCGAATTCTTGTAATGAGTCTGATCTTCCAACCAGCTCCAACGAGAGCATCTCTTTTAGGTTGTGAGATGGACTTATCTATGAGAAGAACAAGGTCACGCTTTGTTCCTGTTTGAAGGAGGCTTTGTCCAAGTGCTATGGCACCACAAACGTAGGACTCTGAGGAGTGGAGAACTGTGACATAAGCTTCTCGTTTAGCTGCTCTTGTTGGGCTTTGGAATTTTGAGAGATCGTTCACTTCGTTAATCCCTGCAACGTCAAACTAAAGGAGTCAGCTTCCATTTCGTTTTATAGCTCCTACATTAAATGAAGGAAAACATTAATACAGAATAGAACAACGCAAGAAAGTAAAAAAAAAACATGAAGTCCGCATGAATGAATGACTGAGATTCACTGGATACAATAAAATACTATAAAATTGGACAAAAAATTTGATGTCCAATGATACACAACGTTAATCCTAATAACTAATTTCAGTAATATAAGTTTTCTAGTTATTTGATGCCTGTGATGGAATTGAGCTTTCATGAATCTAATGTTGGGACCATCCACTCATCATCTACTGTCTAATTGATTAATTCATCTTAACTAATATAAATAAGAAAACGTGGAAGTGGCATAGTGAGGTACCTCCATATTCTATTCATCACAACTAAGCCTAACCACCATCTTAGCTTCGTCACCAAGCATGCAATTTTTCTTGGAAGTTGTTGATCAGTCTAATGCAACCTAAATGGTTTCCCAATTAAAAATGATTATGTTGAACATTTCAATTTTAGCTTATTCCCTTGGACTAACTGTTCAAAGTGTTAGAAATGAGTTTTTTTTTTCCAACGTAAGACAAATAGATAAGAAAATATTTTATTAAGTAAAGAACTTGTTATCCTTTGTATAAAAAGTAGTCATGTTACTTTTAAAAAAAATTTGTCAAATGTTATCACATGTCAATACTATTAACATTTTTAATTAAAAAAGCATTATAATTGATAATTGATTTATTTTAGTGACTATTAATATTATAAATAATAAAATTTTCTTATTAAATAATAATAATAATAATAACTAAAAGTCGATAATGATGATTGCCCTTTAGGGGTTAATAACTAAGCGCCTGTAGCTCAGTGGATAGAGCGTCTGTTTCCTAAGCAGAAAGTCGTAGGTTCGACCCCTACCTGGCGCGTTTTTTTTTTTTTGTTTCTGGAAAAGTAGAACGGAGAGATTGTTATGAAGTTTGTACGTACCTTGTGACCACAAAGGCAAAGACAGCTTGCAAGACCCAACAGGCAATGAAACTTTTTGTTCCAATCTTGCGACTTCCGGCTCAAACAACCACCATTCACCTTCCTGTCTCACCAAATCATCGCATCTAAACAACTCCATCATTGGCCTGCACTTACTCCACATCACAACTTTGGTCCTCCGCTTCCAATCTCTCCTACCCTTTTTCACTGCCAAATTTGCAACTATAAGGTGAACTTGAAGCCTTAACACCTCTCGATTCCACCCTTCTTCTGGGTACTTGCATGGCAATTTTGCCACTATCACGTCCATGTCATCATAGTCCTTGAATTCAGGCATTGGCAGCTCAGGACACGACGGCACATCGCTTTCTTCTTCCTCGTCGATCCATTCAGGAAACAAATCTTCCCACTTGAATTGTTCTGATACTCGGTCAAAGTGAACTGGCACAGTTTCTCCGTTAACTTTCCAATCACTAACATCCTCATCGTCGTCCATGTTAATTATGCCAATCCTCAATCCTTTTCCCATATCAGCCATGAAGCTTGGTACCTCAATCTTAGTCATATTAACACTCCTCCCTTTCGAAGCATGTACTTTACTCTCCTCCAAGAGTACTGCCTTCATTTTCACCGGACTTTCAGCCTACAAAAATTTCAACTTTAGCAGAAGGGTAATCGAAAAACACGTTACTTAAACTAAATTCTTGTCAAATTGTTAGAACACAACACACTAATGTGTACATAATTGACTAATATATTATACGCTCACCTTACCTTGTGATGGCACTCGCGCAATGAACACCTAACAAGCGACGCTGCATTTTCGAAATAGACTGAAGAAGATGGACGCAGAAGAAGAGAAGCATAAATGACGAGGAAAAACGCAAGGAAGACCAAATTGATCCTAATGACCAAAGACTTTGAAGGTGCTACCTTCACAATCTTTTGAAGGCCAAGCCCCTCCATCATCTTTTCGAAGCGCTAACTGGTGAAGCTCAAAGGGAGGTCTTTGTATATATATCCTATCCACCTACTCTAGTTTCAGCTTTTCAATAACATTTAGTATAATTAATCTTGGTGTTTATCATTTTTAGGAGTGACCAAGCTAGAGTAGTTAAGAGGAATGGAGACGGCTTAATTAGAGTAAAAAAGGATTTAAGGACGAGCCATGACCCATGAAGCTCCATGTGTCATTTTTTGTGCTTCAAGACTAAAACGGCGGCATCTAAATAAGCCTTTTGCTTCTTTTCTATGCTAATGGTGACAAAGCTTCTAGATTTTTTTCCCTCAAAATTACCAATTAGTCCCCACATATAATTGGAATTGGTCTATTAATATCTGAATTGATTTTCATTTGAATGATTTTGTTGAGATATATTCCAATGCTTATGAGTTTTTGTTTCACTCCGGTGATTTGGGTCAGGAAGACCCTTTTGGATATTGGAAAACTGTTCCACCAGCAAAAAATTGTACTTCCAAACTTTCTCATTTGAAAATAACTTTTGGATTCATTTGACAAATTACTCTGAGGTGTGAGGTACAATTGTGGATTAAAAATGGGATCATACCAAAATTAGAGGGGTAAGCAGGTAAATTGACAATGTCTTAGGTGTGTGGGGGGAGGAATCTTAAGAGTTGGCAGCTAAGCAGGTCGGCCAACAAACAATTTGGTTGCCATGTCAACGTCCTAAATGTCATTTTTGTCCGTTAAAACACAAGTTTCCCTTGTACATATGCTTTCGATGTTTACTTCAAATGAATCAATTTAATGAGATGCGAAAGGGGTTTAGGTTAGACATCAGAAAATTTCACAACTCATCAAATCATGCTCCAGACGATGCCTTTTACTGGTGTGGTAAACTATCACGATTTCACCATTTGTCAACTTCCTAATAATTGGAACCATCTCTAGGTGAAGTGGGCTATGTCAGTAGAGAAACGTGGGGCTTGTAACTTAAATATTGTCAAAAGGAAGGCATGAATGGTTTCCTCTAATTCCTCTTCTATTTCTTTTGTTTATTACTTGTTGAAGACACCGGCTCGGGTGGTTTGTCAGTAACCAGGCAATTTGTTAGGTTCTACTTGCTGGGGTTTATTTGTCTGCTTTGAAGCTAAATTATCAACCATTGACGAAAGGGACAAGAATACAAATGACATCTCCCAAATTTCAGACCTTGTGAAACTAGGCGACTTAAAACAGTGATGAATCTTCTACAGCTTACCTGCATACTGATTGTGAGTTAGGTGATGAAATGAAGACTTGGGACCTTATCAAGAATATTGTGATTACCTGTAATTATAGTTGAATCAAAGGTTTACTTTGAAAAACTGATAAAAGATGCCACATTCAGCAGAGGTAGGTAACTTGTGAATTTTTTTAATTACAAATGTATTTATGGATAATGCATATCGAAATACCAAAATCATAGAAACGTAACTTCTAAAAGTTCTAACATTTTTCATTGGACAGAGTACCAAACACACCTAAATCAATAGCATCCAATTTAAAAGACTGCAATAAGAACGTCTGTAAGCAAAAGAAAACAAACATGCACCCATGACGTACTCGATGTTGATCCATGATCAAGTTTAAAGATGGTTCAAGTGGGTTCTGGTTGACGTGTATTCACTGCATATGACACTTCCATTTCACAGAGTAACAAGTCATAAACAAAGTACCTTAATTTAGATTTGACTCAAAATCGCGAGCTGTACATGAAGTGAATTTGATCACAGTAATTAATCAGTAATCCTCTTTTAACTGACCTCTCTTACAGGATCAGAAAGTCAATTTTTGGATTTGATTTTCTTTTCTTCTCTGAATGCAGACTGTCACCTTTGTTTCTTTTTGAATAATACTCCAGCCACATTCGGCAAAATTTGCCGGCATTGTGAGCCCTAAGACATTCTTATGTCCATGGACTCGTGCACACATTGTCATCGACAGTAATGCATCAATTAAATTACGACTTTGTCACCTCCTGAATGTGTTGCGAATGGCTTTTACCAGGTGGAATGAAAATCAGATCTTCCCATCCAGAGTTCTTCTCATTCATCTAATCATGCCAAATATAAGAATCAAAATCCAGTCTTATTTTAACCTCAAATGGATATCAACCCAATACTTTGTTCTATTACCTCCATTTTCTTCAAAACATCCTCCAAGCTTCCCACCTATTTCAGACAAATTGAATCAAATATAGCCAGGTCATAGTCAATTAATGAGCTTATTGAGGAGAGCAAGCCTGGTCAATACCATAATGTGTTGCGAAAGTCCTGCTCCTCTTGATGCCCTCGAAACCTTTGAAAGTTCTTTCTCTATATCTTCCTAGATAAGAAAAATCAAACAATGGCCAAATCCTTCATAGTTGAGTCTGATTAAATGCCTATGACTGCATAAGTACACAACATACCTTTTGGAAATATATTGGCAGGTAACGCTTATTTTTCCTCTTCACAACCAGAAGTTCTGACTGCAGATACAAATATAGCTCGTGAGAAGATAATAACAGTAAGCAACAACCAACATAAACCCAAAAGTATTCATTGATCTACATGCATGAGATGGGAAAGATCATAAACTTTAGCCTCCTCCTATTCTGTTTTGATGAAATCGAAATCAAATGTTTTTAATCAAAGCCTCTTGGACTAGAATTATCTCTTAGCAAATACAAAAAGTCATGGGACGGCTGAGATTTTAGCATATGTTGATTAGTTAGCGTGAGCTACCAAAAGATTCAAACTCATACAGTATGAGTATGATCTAACAAGAGCCTTTAACACTTACAATAAAATGGCAAAGCATATTTGGATCTTGACTTCACAAGGAAAGCATGTTTGTTCTTTCAAGAGTAACAAATATTTTCATCAACCCATTTGTCATACCTGAAAAACAGGGACTCCATCAAACCCAGTCTTCAGATCAACTGCCTTCAGCTGAACCAAAAAAATGTCTAATTAGGTTAAGAATCCAATAAGCGTCTTTGCATATGAATTATTTCACGACTGGAACAAAGAAATTGCTAGCAGAGCTGAAAAGAAACATAAATAAGTAGCATGGAGAATTCAGTGTGTTTCCTGAAAGACCTTCAACTATAAAGTATTCAACATGCAAAATAGATTCCATGGGCACAGTATTAATCCTACATGATGGAAGACCTTGTTTTCCTTTTCAAAAATCAAAGAAGAATCTCAAGAACACAAAGGATACATGTTATATTAATGAATAAGTTAAATGCAAAAAGCTGAGGGAGGCTTCATTAATTTACTTTAAGAGACTATACTAATGACTCAAATTTCCATTATCTAATACTCGACAGAAATTAGGAGAATAAAAATCAAATTCCACATGAAAGACCATTAGAAATCTAAAATGTAAGTCCACAAAATTGCTCTACTCATTTCAATAAACAAAGAAGTGATCCACTATACTTTCTAAATTCCTCCAAACCAAAAATTAGCCATACTGCAGGAGGGCTTTCCAAGCATTTGTTTCCAAGTGCAAAATCATGTTGACCATGTTTAACAACTACATTGTTAATACAAACCTCTAAAGCATTCTTTACTTGAACTGGATCAGGTAAAAATCGGAATGCAATCCCTTCAACCTTCAACATGTATACCTAAAAAGTCAACAGAAGACTTGAGCAAGTACAGCAACTCAACACTTGTCATAAGGCAAGCAACTCACGAAATCTTCCGACAGATGGGTTAAATATCTAACTGGACCAAGTTAAAAAAAGTGAAAAAGCAAAGCGTTGGAATAGAAAGAGCATACATGGCTCAGTAGAAATCAAAACATTCTAGTAATCAACTCCATGTCTCCGAGTGTACAAATTAAACGTCTTGAATTCATTAAATACCCCCAAAATTTTAAATCTACTTGTTCAACACTGTACTTCGACTATGCGTTTCTAAACAGAAGACTGAAACTAATTTCTGAGCTAGTAACTAAATTACAGTTATGACTTTCAAGCATATGATTACATTTCTTTAGAAATGCAACTATAATTTAAGATTTCAATTAAGCTAAGGCATAGCTACCTGATCAAGAGTAATAGGCACAACCTTAGCCTCACTTCGCAATTCTCGTCTCCTTAACCGAGCCTATAAAGGAAACAACAGAAAAAGAATAATCAGAGCTGAAACGAAATTAGAAACCGTCGAAACAAAAACAAACATAGACGCAAGTAGAAAAAGCACATACCTGAGCCAAAAACGCGTCAGCGTCTTCTTGAC
Source organism: Erythroxylum havanense (assembly GCA_024752395.1). Lineage (NCBI taxonomy): Eukaryota > Viridiplantae > Streptophyta > Magnoliopsida > Malpighiales > Erythroxylaceae > Erythroxylum > Erythroxylum havanense. Next base: position 9,755 of record JANTNU010342877.1, read on the forward strand.
GAAAGCAAAGCAAACCAATGGACTTGGCGCCATCAGGATCAGAGATGAGCACGAACTCGTTGTTTGTGTTGCTCACAGTGTAAACAGAAGTCCCTAATAGACTTTTCGCCACGTGGTCGGAGCTGATAGAGGCCGAGTTCTTCGAATGCGAGACAGAGGCGAAGGGCGGAGGTCGTCCAGTTGTGGCAAGTGGAGGCGGCGACAGGTTAACGGAAAGACTTCTGGTGGCATCGTCGATCCGAGTAGCAAGGTCGGCACCGAGACGACGACAGTGTTGGTGGATAAAGGAGGCAAGAGATAAGAGTGGGTTCGAGGGTTCCATTGTTGAGAAGAAGGAAAATGGAAGAAGCCGAGGAAACTGCTATTAGTTACGGTCCAACTAGAAACAGAGTTATGGGCTTACGAAACATAATCAATGCTGCACGTTGGTTTAGTCCATAGATCAGAAAGGACCGTAAAAAACCAACGGCCTATTGAGATACAATTAGTAATTTTGAGGTTTATTCCACTTTTATTTTTATTTTTAAATCTATTAAAATTTTATTTAATTAAAATTTTTAATTTATTTTTATTTTATAACCTATAAAATCATAAAAATTACATTTTTAATATAATTTTATTATTAACTAGTATATAATATATAATCTTTAATATTAAATACTGATAATAAATATGACTAATAAAATTGAATTTGTTTTTATAATTAATTTAAACTTTAACATTTTATTGATAATTATTTAGCCATTATTAATGAAATAAGTATCATTAAAATATAAAAACTAATTAAAATTTAAAATTATCTATAAGTTTTATTTAATTATTATAACCAGACTACATTAATATTAACAAATAAATAAGTTTTTATCTCTTAAATAAAAATATAATTAAGAAACAAAAATAAAAGTAAAATATAAATGAAATCAAATTACCTTTTAATTACTTAATTGCTTACTTTTAGATTTTTTTACCATTTATAAATAAAAATAAGATTAGGAACATATTTAATAATTTGTAAATAATGTATATTAAATATACTATTTAATAACTAAATGATCGATTAAAAATTAATAAAATGTTTGATAAGTGAAATCACAGGTTAAAAAAATGTTGGAGGGATTTGAAATTGAATATGATCATCGATGTTATTCTTACAACGGTTGGACCATTCCATCTTTTTAATCATTCCAATTCCAAAACATAAAAACGCAACGCCAATTACTTTAGGGGCAGTCATCAATGGTGGTCAGAACGAAACCACCAGAACAGAGACTACCACTAAACTTGGTAGTATCTAAATTATCTTCAACTACTTGAACACGACATAACAAGTAAATTAACGCAATAGTAATAACACTAAAAAAAGTATGGCTGAATATAGAGCCTAAGAAAATGTAAAATACATATTTTACTATTAACTAATATAGAGACTCTTTATGATAATATGCGAAAATAAAATAAAATAAAAATAAATATTAGTAAAGATACATATTAAAATAATAAGATAAAATAAAAAAAGACACAAAGATAATAATAAAATAAATACATAAATAATACGTACAAATACAAAATAAAAAAGGTAATAAAATAAACAATATAATAAATATAGAATAAGGTAAAGAATAAAAATAAAGAGAAAATAAGTAAGTAAATACACAAAAAAGATAAGTAAATAAATGAAATAAATAAGCCATTAAAAGAAAATGTTTAGACTGCCTGTTTGGACGGACTTTTGAGAGATTAATAAACACTTTTCTCCACCACAAAAGTCTTTTAAAAAAAGAATGTTTTATTGTAAAATAAAAAAGTACTTTTTTTATAGATATAATTTTTTTTAACAGTCAAAATATAACTTTTTAAAAAACTCAAATTTAAAGCTTCTAAAAAAAGTTTTTCAAATAACTTTTTTTGGGTAGATTGTTCATATCAATTAACGAGTCTATTTTTTAGTTCCTTTTATCCTTATATTTTACATATAATTTTCACAATACCCATAAACTCATCTTTACAGTTATTGTAATATCCTGTTACCCTTGATGAGACTTGAATTGCGTATTATGAGAAATAATTGAGAAATTAGAAAGTTCAATTCATGCTTATGCTAAATATGACATGCACATTTTTGCACATTAATATGATTATACATGCATTCATGACATTTTCGGGTATAATTGAGTTATTAATGCGACGAAAATGTGATTTGGCAATTTGGGTAATATTTCGGGTAATTTAGAATTTTTGGTGAATTTTTAAAAATTTGGTGTAATGTTGGACTAAAGAAAAAATATTGAATAATGACTCAATTATGTTCTGACATGTGGCATCCTATAATTAGGACAAATGGCTTGTATATATAGTGACACGTGGCAATGATGTACTTATGACATATGGCTTCCTTATGTGGTGGCAAGTGGTGGTTTGTTTGGTGACAAGTGTAAGGTATGTCAGGAACCTACATTATTATGTTTTCAAAAACCCTAGGAAGAGTTACAGTAGCTTTGGCGCTTTTGAAACTTTTTCTGCTTGGTTTGTTCATCACCGATTATTGAGTTACCCTTGTTGGCTGTTTGTGAGTTACTCTCACTGCTGGGAAATATTGTTTAAGCAAGTAAGTGATTTTAATTGATGTTTTATTGTAAATGAAAAGGTTTCTGAATAAAAGTGGGCCCAAATGTGCGATTATTGATTTGCACGTATGCTTGAAAACAAAAACATTTTTTTATACTGAGTTTTTTACTAAGTGAGGTAGCACGCACTCTCGCGGGACACGGACTCGGGTATCACCATCGGTATCGGGTTCGGGTCAAGCGGGAGTGGAGTGTTACATTTATGTGGTATCAGAGCCTAGAAGTACCATCTTATATGGTTTGTTTCTAAAACACGAGTCAAGCGGGAGTGGGGTGTTACATTTACTATGTAAATGAATACATGCATGTGAGGTTAGAGGAGTGAAGTTTC
>JANTNU010343378.1:0-12698 GCA_024752395.1 Erythroxylum havanense
TTTTCTTGGTGTTCTTCAAGGGTTTAAGCTTGAATCAAGTAAGTTATTGCTTATTCATGTTTTCAATAGTTTAATTTGAGTATGGAATTAAGTGATTAATTGTTTAAGAATTGGTGGATTTCGGATGAGATAGGTTTTAGGGTAAATATTTGATTTGATTTGGGTAATTGTTGATTAATGCTTATTTGAGAGATTGAAGGTTAGAAATAAGTTGTGTTAAGTGTATGATATTATTTTGGGGTGTTTAGAATGAACTTGGATGGATTATATCTGAGAAATCTAGGAAATTTCTGGGTTTCCTAGCGAATCTGCGATTGCACGTCGCGGCGCGCGAAGAACACGCCGCGGCGAGCGAGAAGACGCAGGCACGCCGCGACGAGCGCGGGAGAGCGCCGCGGCGAGGAATTTAAGCCCACGTCGCGACGTGCAACGCGTATGCCGCGGCGAAGACGTGAAGAATTGGGCTCACCGCGACGAGGGAATGGACGTCGCGGCGAGGGAGATTGTTTTCCGAATTAGTAATTGGAGATTTCTAATAACTAGGGATTAGGAAATTGATAATGCAATTAGATATGAATGGATTTCAATTTGGAGATTTTGAATTCGGGATTATGGTCGGAAATGTCATAACGTGCATAGTACGTACACCATTTGATATATTTGCATACTTGACTATGGAAAATTGGTCAATTTAGTAATATTCAAATATTCTGATTCTTTTAGAGGCTCAAGCGGATCGCCGATCGTTTGACGTAGGCGAGACTTCCTGGCAATAGCGAGGAAGTTTAGAGGTGAGTAACCTAGTTGGTTTCTCAATCTCTGATGTGATATGTGCTTTGTATGTGAACTATCTGTGATTTGATTACGTGATTCGCATGTGATATGTTATTGAGAATTGTGAACGCATGCTAGACATGAATAGGAATCAGTAATTGACAGTTGTGACTGGAGCACATTATGATCTGATTGGAGCTATAAGCTCAAATATTGTGATAAGGGATTGGTGCATACTCCGGAGGGCTCTCCTATCCCTAGTGCGCGTGGACAGTAGTGTATACCCAGAGGGCTCTCCTACCCCCGAATACGCGATTTCTGTGTAATGTAAAATGTGCCCAGAAATGGGAAAAACTCTGATGCCCAGTCACAACATTAAAATGAACTGGAAATCATTGTGCATTCAGTCTGTGATTATTTTGTGATTGACTGCGAATTTAATATGGGAGTGATTGCAAATGTGTGATTATGGTATTATGAATTTCTGAATTGTGATTTAGATATGATATGTGTTATTCTGTACGCAATTTTGCGTAATGCATGAATTGAATGAACCATCGATGATGGTTACTCACTGAGTTTCGCAAACTCACCCAAAATTGCTACTATTTTTCAGGACAGCGGTAGTGTGACTCCCAGCTCCGGATTTGCAGACTTTTCCTGCTGTGTGTGTGCCGGCGAGAGGGGCCTGTCCCACAGGTCGGTCAGCTGGAGGGGCTTTTGGGATATTTTGGGATGACCTAGATAGGAGTTGTTTCTGTCTATTTTTGGATCTGTACAGTTGTATATATGACTGAAGTAGGTACTTACGGTTTTCAGAAATGAATGAAGGATATCTTTTGGTTTCGAAAATTTAGTGAAATTGTTATTACTGCTTTCATATATTGATGCCATGAAAGTTATAGAAATTGATCATATCGTAGTGCATCCTCATCATAAGGTATGTATCGGTATGACCTACGGGCGTCCCGGTGTATACTCTATGGTAAAGGGGCGCTACAGTAAGGGCCTCTGATTAAGGCACATCTTATACTGTTGGAAAGATAAGACAAAAATCTACAACTTTTATGTTGAGCAGTTGGGCTGATTCGGCCTAAATCAATGTCGGAATTTCGGCCCAAGTCAGAACACGTGAATAGTATTATTGCCTTGGTGTTATTGATTGTAACTTGATCTCTAAAGGCCTTTTCTTGATCAACCATGGTACATATAAGCTCCCCAAAAGCTTCTCTAAGCCTCTTAGCATTAACATGAGTAATCAGTCCTTTTGACATGGCAAACGGTTCATCTGATAGTTGACTCGTTTTTTGACTCTCTCTTGAGCTCACATCATCCTCCCCTTTTTGAAAAAGATTCATCCTCGAATCTACAATGGTAAAAGGAGATAAATTAGAAACATTAAACGAAGTGCTAATGCCGTCATGTTCACCTCGAAGATCCAATTTGTAGGCGTTGCCATTTATCTTTTTGAGAACTTGAAATGGGCCATCACCTCTTGGATGTAGTTTTGTCTTTCTTTCATCAGGAAATCTTTCCGTGCGCATATGCACCCACACCCAATCTTCAGGTTCAAATGAAACAAACTCTCTTCCCTTATTAGCACTAGATGCATATTGCTTATTCTTTTTCTCAATGTGTCAATGGGTCTGTTCATGGATCTTCCTTACCAAATATACTTTCTCTTCACCATCTATATTAGATAATTCACTAATAGGCAAAGGAAGTAAATCCATAACAGTTAGTGGGTTAAATCCATACATAGTTTCAAATGGTGAAAAACTTGTAGAAGAATGAACATTTCTATTTTACGTAAATTCAACAAAGGGCAAACATTCTTCCCAAGTGCGCAAATTTTTACTAATAACAACACTCAAAATGTAACATCCCGTCTCCATATTAAGGGTTAGGATTCGAAATTTTAGTACATATGAGCTCAAAGAGAGACCGAGGAAATGCATTTTTTTTACTCATGCATCATGTTAACATATATGCACATAAATACTGAATGTTTTTGCATAAAAAGTGGTACATGCATTCATTGACAACTTTCAGATGTAATTGATATTAAATATGATTTTCTTGAAAATGAGGAGTAGAAGGAGTAAAAAAAGTGATCTTGTTATGAATTGTGATAAGGAAAGATTTAGAAACAAGATTGGTAGTGATATGGAAAATAATCACTGAGTGTGCTTCAATCTTTTAGCCATAACATTCCCTCTAGTTGTTCAAACGAGATGATTCTTAATTAGGATTAATCTAGAGACGTATGGCTACATTTATTATGAAGACATCGAATTTCAGTTCTGTCTCTAAAAGTATCAGAATTTCACGAAGTTAAGAATTTGGTGCAGTAGGTTGGTGTAGGAATAGAAATTTCGTCTTCGAACTTTAGGGGTAAATTTGAAATTGATATAAATAGATTTTGACGAAGGTACCTTCTGGAAAGTTGTAGATTTTTCTTTTATCTTTCCAACTGTATATATTATGAAAATTTTGGACATCGGAGTTAAAAGTTATGATTCTTATAAATAGAGATATTTTGGGGAAGAAATGAGACGCAAGAAATGAGACGGAAGAAAATGAGACACAAAAGTGAGACGCAAAAGTGACGCAAAAAGTGAGACGTAAGAAGTAAGACGCAAAAAATGAGACGATAGAAATGAGACAATAGAAATGAGACGATAGAAAATGAGACGATGGAAATGAAACAATAGAATTAAGACGATATAAAATGAGACGATAGAAATGAGACGATGAAAAATGAGACGATGAAAAATGAGACGATAGAAATGAGACGATGAAAAATGAGACGATAGAAATGAGACGAAAGGAAAGTGAGACAATGCAGAAGTTAGAAGATAGAATTGGTCTTTGAAGTCTTCATGAAAATGTCCATTTTATGGCCTGATAATGTCCATTTTGAACTTTCATTTAACTCAAATCATCCAAAAACAAAAGCCAAAATCCAAGATTAAAACTCAAACATTAAAAATAAGTCATGCATGTTTTTCACGTTTTTTGCACTTTCATTTTTCTACATATTTATTCCGTACACATTTTTCATTTTTCTTCTCAAACTTTCATTTTAAATCACTTTCCCGTATCAAAACATCATGTTATATAATTCATATTCCATACTTGATCATAAACATTCAAAATAGAACAGATTCTTTTACTCTCAAAACAGAACACAAACATATACATTCATCCACCAATTTGCTGCACCCAGTTCTCAATTTCATGTCAAATTTTGAGACCTTTAAGGGCAGCAATTAAATTTGACGTCTTCATGAAAAATGTATTATTATGTCTCTAGTTTAATCCAGATTAAGAATCATCTCGTTTGAATAACTACAACTCATGTTATGGGGAAAAACATAGGCATAATCAATGAACATGTTACTGCTACATTTTCCAGCACTCATCTTCCAATTTTCCAGATTTTACACCTAAGAAAACTTATGAAAAGATCACTTTTCCTGATTCTTTACTCTTCATTTCCAACTCCATTTCAACTTAATATTATTCACAAACCAATTCATGATCTATATTTGATCATTAACTCAAAATAGAACATGTGCATATACCATTCATGATCAATTTTTTGTCGTCATCTTAACACCATTATGATGATCATTCTCCTCTCAAACATCTCTAAAACCATTTATGAATTATTACTCATCATACATATACAAATTTTCATCAACTATTCATCACCCACGACACTTACATACACATTGCAAAAAATCAAATCATCACTCTTTACTCATCATTCTAGCTTCATTTAACCATACCCATGGTATTTAAAGCATAACTTACTTGTTAAAACTTCAATTTCTTCAAAAACTCCAAGAAGACCTAATTCTCATGCAACCCACGTACATCATCTTGAAGGTGGATTGGGTTAGGTTTTCTTGTTGCAAAAGAAAGTGACAACAAAATGGGAGTAGTAAAAGATAGATGAAAGCAAGATGTAACTTTGGTGAGAAAACTGTGAAGAAGATGAAGCATAGAGAAGAAAGCCATGAAGAGGGAAATAAGACAAGACAATAAAAGAATGACTTGGTCTTTCAAAGATAGAAGAAACATGACTTGGTCATTTAAAATGAAATGGTATAGTAAAATTTAAACTAGACAAGTGACACTTGTCACTTATCTAACTTCTAAGGCTTTAACTAAGTTCTTATTGAACTAGTCTCATAACTCCCATCTTTTTATTCCAATTATCTCTACAATTTTCAATATCATCTTCTCACAAATTCTAAAGTCATCTAAAAAAATTCTTTAATATCATTTGATTTTTATTTCTATTTCCATTCGTTAATTTACTTGCCAAGTGACATTTTTCCTAGTCTAATAATATTCAAGAATTTTGAAAATTCTCCAAAAATTATAATTTAACAAATACACTCTCTAAATCAATTTTCAATACAAATAAATTACAATTCTCAATAAAATCACATTCAAAATATATGAATCAATTATACACAAAATGTTAATGAATGCATGTACAATCATTTTCATGTACAAAAATATCTATATTCACGTGTATGTTTATGTCATATTATGCATAAACACGAAATGTATTTTCTAATCTCTAAATAATCTCTCATATTTACTATTCTAGCCTTAATATGAGTAACGGGATGTTACAATTCCTAACCCTGCCTCTAAATTTATATGATCATAAGTTTACTCATCCAAATCATACAATTTTAGTTAAATAGAATCCATTAATTTAAGATAAAACATATTCGCATTAAAGTGACTTTGAGTTTACTTAACAAGCTAAACAACAAACAGAATTCTAGTTTTATTCTCAAATAAAGGAAGACAACTATCATGTTTATGACGTGTACTTAACATTTTATTGAGGGATTTAAATTTCAAAAATTTCTGATCTCATCAAAATAATATAATCTCATTATATTTATAATTTCAAACATAATCCAATTATGAAAGAATTATTTAAAACTTTTGCTTGATTCTAATTATTGATTTGATAAAAAATTAATTTAATAATTAAACTCTTGAACAATTAAATTAAATTCCAAAATTTTTCCTAATAAAAATTCCCTTTGAAAACAATTTTAAAAATTAGTAAAATATTTTTCAATTTTATTAGGAATTGAAATTAATTTAATCTCTATTAACTTAATTAAATGACAATTTAGGGTTTTTATAAACATTTAAAAATACATAAAAGGGGTCGGGTGCATGCGCCCATCGATCTAAGATAGGTTGCTTGGCGTGTGTAATGCACTCACCAGTCAACGCCTACGATGGATGCTTCTCGAGAACTATGGGCATGTGTCCCAAATGCGCCCATCGTCTTCTCCAAAAGTTTCCGTCATCTTCTGCAATCGCTCCCTCCCACGTCACCACCCACCTCCCTCATCGCCTACTTCCAAGTTTAAACCATTGGTAGTCCCACCGATAGTTTTTCCAACCCTGTGTCTCACGCTCCATGATCTTTTCAAGCGCAACTCATCTTCCCACATTTCCACTTCTCATCGTCGACCACCTGCATTTGCCATCATTTGTGTCGTCCATGAACTACCCAAGCGATGTCATCTATGGTGTCGCCTGTGGCGTCACCTACGATGGGTGATTAACACCCATCGTCAATGGTGTCGCCATTTGATGGGCGACTAACACCCATTGACTTCTTCAGTGGTGACAATCGCCCCCAACAACACCATGGTTTCGATGGTGGTGTCCACAAATGGGTAATTATCGCCCATCTGTATTCAGTAAACGCAAGCACAATCAGAGACACAAACAAGAAGGAGAATAACATAAGGTAGTAATCGCAAGGGTTAAAACAAATAGCATATGCAAATAAGTTTTTCGGAATTAGATCATAGGGTCAGAAAATGCAGGCAATGAGGCAGAGAGAAAACAATTTTTAAGAACAAACCTAAGCACATATGCATTGTCTTCAAGTTTTAGTTTTGACAGAACTCAAAACATAAGAGAGTGGAAATAATTTCTGGATAAACGTATGCTTAAACAAATAATAAACACATTCGATTTTCAGAACAACACCTAAAATAGTCATGGAAATAGTTTTGGAAAAAGACAAAAAATCGAAGCAAAACATATCAAATTCAACATTAATCAAACAATGAATCCAAGTGAAACAATTAAAGGAGGCTCTGATACCACTATTGGAATACATCCGTGATCGAATCACTGGCACAACGGAAAATATTTTTTTTGTACAAAATTTAAGCAAATCCCGATAATTGAATAAACCTGAATAAAACATAAAACGATTTAGAAATCATACCTTGTTCCTTTTTCTGTTGAAAAATCTTTGAAACTTTTTCGATTAATTAATCATGAGTTGCTCAAGTGTCCAGTCTCTGATGGTATCCACAAAGCAATTCTCAAACTGTTTTGAGATAAAGAAGATGAAAAGTGCTAGCTTCCAAAAAGATTTTCCCTTTAAATAGAAAAAATCATAAGAGTCTTTTATTAAAATTAAATCTCTTTAATTATAATTAAAATTAAATTCTAATTATAATTAATGTAATTTTAATAAAATCAAATATCTCATATTTGATCCCTAAATTTTCTTAAACTTTATAATTAAATCCAACTTAATTAAAGTAATTTTTCTTTCACAAATTGCTCTTTGATGTGTGACCCATTAGGTTCCTAATAAATTGGCAATGATTATAAATTATAATTCTAATTAACAATTAGAATAGGATAAATTAAAACTTTCTTTAATTTTTTAATTAAATAATTTATAATCATAAATCATGATTGACGTCTAGCAATATCTCATAATTACTCAAATATTAGGAATGTAAAAACGATTGACTTAGCTTGTTTATGCATGACTATAATGTATAAGTTAATCCTTTTGAATATTCTAATTGGACAGAATATGAATACAGTGTCTACTCTTATCATCTAATCATGTTCATTTTTGCTTATTCATAATTGATTTATAATTGAAATTTAAAAACTTATTTTCAAATATCAATTCACTCTGGCCAGAAAATTTTATAAATCATTACTAAGAAAGAAAAGTAGAATACTCGCTCTAATTACTTTAGAGTAACGAATCCTATATTGACTTACTTAATTATCTACACATGGTTCATACTGTATCCAATTGCTACCAACTGAATTTTCCTAAGATGATTCATAAGTAGCATCAAAATGTAGTAATTCCCACACTAGGTACCTTGATAATCCCAAGTTTAAGGATCAATTATACAACCATCATTATGAGATAATCCATAGACACACAAGTAATATTTCATCTGAAAATCCCATAATTGGGTTAGTGTAATAACTTATTCTTTAATAATCACCCACACATTAGTTTAAGTATCTCTATATTTTAATTTATGAGATCAATTACTTTCTCATAAGAAAGAAATATAATATGTGCTAATTTTATCGTTTTAACAATATCTAATTTTGATGAAACTATAATTAGGAACATTTAGGAATAACACATAAATGTAAATTGAATCTCATAATTATGATCTCATCATAATTTCAATTACACAGTAATTATTACAAGGATTTTATCTTTAGTATTAAAACATAAAATGTTAATTAAATTAATACATAAAGATAAATAAAGCCTTTTCATAAAAATAAATAAAGCCTTTTCATTAATTCAAAAAAAATGTCATACATTAATTTGGATATAATTGATTGGCTGCAAGGGCATAAACTAACAGTGAACACCAAAGTTAAGTATTAAGCATATGTTACTATTCCACTTAACTTAATTTGAAAGGATTTAGGTCACAAATTCAACCTCTTGACTCAAAGCTAACCTTATTCATCAAAAGATTCTATATATATGTATATAATACGAGTGGTACCATTAAGGAAGGTTTTATTATATACATGTGGTTATAGGTCGAAGGTATTAAAAATGACCAAATTCAACTATTATGAACTTGTTCAATTTAATTGTAAAAATTGTGAACCAATAAAATTTTTTATTCAGTCTTCAACTTTTTGGTTTAATTTATTTTTATAATTTTTATTGTTAAAAACTGATCATTATTAATTAATCAATTGATTTTCGTAAGCTAATTGATTTTTATAAACCAAATAAACTAACTAATTTTCATTTAACAACTTTTTTCAATTAAACTTTAAAATTTTCAGTTGGTGAGGGCAGTTTTTTTCAATCATATTTTAAAATTTTCAATTTTATTTAACTTTAACTGGTTTTATGATGATCTAATATCGATTTAATTATTTTCACAAATTTAATTGTGTTGATAAAATTGAATACTTAAACTATTATTGTAAATAATAATAATTATTGTTGACAAAAAGTATAGTTAAATTTAAATGATGTATTATATGTAAAAGTATGATTATTATTATTAGTTTTATTTATAAGTTGAGATTATTATTAGTTTTATTTATAAATTATCTCAATTAATCATTAGAACTTAGATAAAGTTATAATATCTTCTAACTCCTTTTAACTAGATATTTATTATGTATATGTTGGTTTATACCCTACAGTCAATCGCTTTGGTTATAATTTAGTGATAAATTATTTAAAAGCATTCTTTATCTTGTACATGTTTAGATGTATATGATAAAGTCTATAGAATAATTATACATTGCAAATGAAATTATAATGAGATTATAATTATGATGTTCATATTGCATTTATGTATTATTCCTAAAATGTTCCTAGTCATTGTTCTATTAAGATTGGACATTAATAAAACATAAAAAGACTAGCATACGTTTTGTTTTTCTTTATGAAAGAAATAGTTGATCTCATATGTTAAAGTATAGAGATACTTAAGCAAGCGTATGAGAGCTTGCTAGAGAACAAATTGACTGAACAGACTGTATAAGGGATCCTTTGACTTGAGGTCATCAAAGTTGTTTTGTATGGGGATTGCTATGTTTTGATACTATTCGTGATCTATTCTATCAAAGGTCGTTTAAACGGTAGTATTGGATGTAGCATGAACTATATGGAGATAGTTAAATGATCAAGATATGATTTATCACCCTAAAGTAATTAGGGAGAATGTTCCATTGTTCTCGATTAATATTGATTCAGGAAATGTTTGGCCAAGATGGAATGATATTTTGTAAACAATTTCCAAATATCATTAATTGAATCAATAGCTAATGGTGGAGAACTAATACAATTGAACTTAAAATAGAGTAGACATTAATTCTATGCTCTATGCCTAATTGGAATATTGGTTGATGAAAGGATTGAATTATACGAAAAAATCATGCACGGAAAGATTAGTCAAAATCACTTTGACATTCCTAAATATTTGGATGGTCATGATGCATTGTTAGACGTCAATCTTGATCTATGATTATAAATTATTTAATTATAAAATTAAAGATAAATTAAAAGGAGTTTTAATTTATCTAATTATAATTATGAATTAGAATTAAAATTTATAATCATTGTCAATATATTTGGGAATCTAATGCATCTCACATATAAAATGAGTTAGAGAGAGAGCAAAGTTGATTTAATCAAGTTGGACTTGATTATAAAGTTTGAAAAACTTGATGATTAAATATTAGATATTTAATATATAAGAATCAATATAATATATTGAATCTTATTTGGACATAATTGGTATTTAATTATAATTATTTGTAATTCTAATTAAAGTTTAATTGAAATTAGTGTTTAATCTCTCTGTAAGAGTTACAGAGTTATCTCAAACTGTTCTGTAGGTACTGTTAGAGGCCGGGCACTTGTGCAACTACGGTGATTGAGACGGATCGGTTTCAGAAATAGTTCGAAAGATAAAACAAGATAAAGGTCAAGTTCGGAATAAGGTGCGAATTAAATTTTCGCTTTATTTTAATTCGTGTTAATCATTTTATAGAATTAAATAGATCTTGGTTTTCGGGAAATCAAAAGTCACGAAAGAGTTTCGTGATTATTTACAGTTGGGATTGATCCCGACCTAATTTTTCAACAGTAGTATCAGAACGATTTTATTTCTATAATTTGATTAAATGTTTTGATATTGATCTTATGGAATTGAATTTACAATTGTTGTAAACCCTAAATAATCTGAAAAGTTTAGATTAACAAAATTAAGAACCAAGATTTTTTTTCAAAACCGGAGGCCTTTTGATTTGTAAAACCCATAATTGTTCTCTGAATGTACGCAATAAAAAGGCCTCAATCTCGTACAAAACGATGATAAGTGAATGAGTTTGCTGAGGCCAGAGACAAGTGATTCACGAGCAAGATTAATTTGTTGGCTCTATGAATCAACTCCTTCGTTGGACTTAGACGTGCGTCTCCCAGAGTGTGTGGCCTGTGAAAAGGAGGCGGCATAAGGGAAGCAAGTCGCTGGAAAACGTTGGAAAACCTTGGGTGGCTGTGATTACCTTGAAACTTGGCATTGAAAATCTCTTGGAAGTGTTGAATATGCTGTGTCTCCAGGCATATGACCAACATCAAAATCTCTTGGAGGCGGTGCTATAAATTTAGGTTTTCAAAAACACAAAGAAAAAGATTTTTTTTCTTTTTTTTTTGAATTTGAGAAAACCCCGTAGGCGGACCAAGCGGGCACACCTCTCTGAGGGCTCAACTGGCGCACCACCTCACAGGCGGGCCAAGCGAGCGCATCTCATCATTGAAGGCCCAACTAGTTCTCCATCTACAGGTTTAAAGACTTAATTCTTATTAAATGAGTTTAATTAAGATTAAGTAGGTTTAAATACCTAATAAATTTGAAAAAGTGTTTTCTAATTATTTGAAAATTGTTTTCAAATGATAATTTTTATTAAGAATGTTTTAGAAGTTAATTTAATTTTCAAGATGTTGAATTATGAAATTAAATTAATCATTAAATCAATTCCAAACTTAACATAATTATTTTTCTTAATTTGATTAAGATTAACAATTATATTGATTCCTAATTAATTTTAGAAAAGTAGTTTCTAAAATTAAAATTAATTAGTTTCAATTAAATTGAAATTAATTAATTAATTAAAAAAGTTATTTCTAAAATTATAATTAATTAATTTCAATTATATTGAAATTAATTAATTATACTTCTTTCAGTTAAGAAAAATATTTTCTTAAATTATTAAGAAATCGATTCTTAATTAAATTTATTTATTTTAATTTGATTGAGACAAATTAAATTCTTGATTTTATTTGTTTAGAGAATTGTTATTTTATTTATTTAGAAATTGTTTTCTTTATTTATTAATAATAAGTTTCTTGATTTATTAGAAAGGATATTTTCTTGATTAAGATTTGAAAAGTTTTTTCATTTATTTATCAAGAAAAGGAGCATTCTTTAATATTTTTTGAAAAATAGTTTTCTAATCTATTAAAGAAGGATTTTCTAATTTACTGAGAAATCAATCTTTAAATAAACAATACAAAGACTTTCTTAATTAAATTTAAAAGTGTTTTATTTAATTTTCAAAGTAGTTTCCTTTTAATTTTAGAAAATAGTTTTCTAATTAAGGAAAAAATAATTTCTAATTAGATTAGAAATAGTTTTCTAATTGGATTAGAATGTGTTATTTATATAATTTTGAAAAATAAGTTTCTCTAACTTATAATAAGTAAGTACAATTTATTGAAAATTATTTTCAATTAAATTTTATCCAAGGGGTCAAGATAAATTGGAAATGGTTTCCAATTGGATTTGAAAATTTGTTTTAAAATCAAATTAAATTTCTATTTAGAATAGGAATTTAATTTATTTAGAAATAAATTATTTTAATGTAATTTAAGTGGCCGTTTGGTTTCACTTTTGTTTTTCTGTTGCTGTTTTTGGTTTTTGTTTCCTGTTTTTTGTTTCTGTTTTTTTTCTTTAAAAAAAGAAAACATGTTTGGTTGAGATTTATAATATAAAAACTGAAAACAAAAACATGTTTGGTCGAGATTCCAAATAAAAACTGAAAAT
>JANTNU010343485.1:0-12697 GCA_024752395.1 Erythroxylum havanense
AGATAGACTACTCATCACCAACGTTCAAGGGATAAACAATGTGCAGAAGATGATTGTCGTGAAGATTATAATCAAAGTTATGAATCCCAACAAACAAAGATTGAAGCTTATCTACAATATGTTCGTTGGAGCAATCACCAGTCGACCAGAACATTATAAGTCGACTGATAATTATCATTTATGTAAAGTGAGATTTAAACCACTCGACCGAAATCTATTAAGTCGACTAAAAGAAAAGGACCAATAAGTTGGATAATCATTCCAGTCGACTACAATCATTCCAGTCGACTAACATAACACCAGTCGACTGATCAAAGAGCGAAGATGAGTGTTTCAGCAAAAACGTTTGTTCCAGTCGACTATCATCCCTCGACCAGTCGACTAGCATTACATATGATCTGATTCTGACGAAGTCAATTGATATCAAACGGGAAGAAAATCTTTGACAACATCTATGAAGCAATCTTCAACGACTAATAGATGATCTACAACGTCTATATTGATCCAGAAGTTTGCAAATAAATAGAAGAATATCAAGAGATCAATTACGGGAGTCATACCAAAGCAAACTGATTTTTTGATCATCATTTTGTAGCTCTCAAATTGCTTTTAGCTCATTCAATTCTGTCTAGCTGTACTGAGCTTATCAATTTTCAATTTCAATCATTGTTATTGTGAGTTGAGTGATTAGAGAAAATCACTGGTGTGGTTGGATTTGTGCAGGAAATCAAATCGGATTGTGAGGTGTTGCTTGAGCCGGAATTCAAGTGGTTGTAAAAGTTCGCACTGAACTAAAAAATGTACAATATAGTAGTTTGCCAAATCCTAAGTGGGAGCTTAGGTAGAAGACGTAGGTCTTAGCACCGAGCCTCTATAAAAACAGTGTGTACTTTTCTTCCCTACTCTTTTCATTTGATTAAGTTAATTGTTTCGTGTGTATTAACTTGTTATTTTTGTCTTGAATTTTGCGAAAAATTATCATCAATCTATTCAACCTCCCTTGTAGATCGCTTTTAACAGGTTCACAGAATTCCTTCCATATCTCCACGTCAAGTTCACAAAGTCAATACTATTACAGTTGAATACCATTAAATTCTATAAGGTTTTTATCATCGTGGAGTATATCTATACATAACCCCCTCATGGTTCGAAATTCTTCCCAACTGAATGAAGAGTATTTCACTAATAAGACTCTAATTAATCATTAGTTTTTTAGTATTGTATATCGCGAATCGAAAGGAATCATTCTATAATTTTATGTAAAACTTAATAAGAATGAACATATTATTCTAATTATTCATTGATGCATTAATATATATTGTATATCATGATTAAAAAAAAATCCTATCATTTTACCTAAAACTTGATATTTGGTTAAGAGGTGAAAGAATTGATATCCTTATAATAGCAATTAACAAAATAATTGACTAAAGTCTGATAATTTACTTTGTGAATAAACACTTTTTTTCCTATGTGGAAAGCTTTTTTATATTTTGTGTTTTTTTTTCCAAAGTCGCTTTTGATATTGTTCTTAGGAGGTGTGAAAATGTGTAAACGCCTCGATTAAAGATTTTAGTGTTCAACTTGATAAAACTTGTCCATTTTATTCAACGAGTGAAGTCCTTTTCGACAAAGTTGGTAAGTTAGTCAAGTAAAAAACTCAATTATTAGTTTATATTATTTCTAAATTTGTTGAAAATTTAACTACGTACTCATTTGAAAATTAATCTATAATATACTTCATTTATCAATAAAATTTTTTTAGGGTACTTTTAGAAGTTTTTAATACGTGAAGCAATTTGATTACAATATAATATATGTGAAGATTAAGTAAATACGTTAACTTTATAAATATGCGGTGCAGAATAGAATTTAAAATTTAACATGCATGAAATTATATATAAATCTGCATGAAATTATACATAAATCTGCATATAATTTATAAACTTGGAACTCAAGTTCATATAAAATCAACGAGCTTTAAGTCGAAGTTTTAAGGAAACTCCAGAATGGGTGTAGAAGCAGCACTACTATAGAACCAAAATCCAAAATCCAAAATCCACAATCCAAATCACCCACATCCACTTCGTAATTCGTATTCGCTTCTGCTAGTAGTGTAGACATGCCTAGAACTGATTTGCAACTTGCAAGACTTCTTGGACTCGACCAATCCATCAAGAGGGTCATGATATATCAACAGGGTTGTTTCATTAGCGCAGCCTTGCTTCGAATTGCCAAAGATATTGCAGAAAACAAAGCCGGTTCACGAGTTCTTGTTAAATGGGATGATAGTTGTTCCCCTAAATCCCAGGGAGGATTAGGCATAAAACCTACGAAAGTTGTTCAAAAATTTGTGCTAACAAAAACACAGTGGAAACTGCTAGTTGAGAAGCAGTCTTTTTGAGTAAAATGGATCAACTCAAGATTCCTTGAAGGTCAGTTCTTATGGAAAATGAAAGCAAATTACAGCTCCTATTAGACCCTAAAATAGATCCTTGCTTTGAGAGATATAGGACTCGATTGTGATTAAATATCCCGAAAGTTGTTAAAAATTTAATATAAAAAATTGTGAAAATTGATAATGTAAGAAAACATAGATTTCTAACTATCTAGTAATGACTACGGATGTCAATTAAAGACATCATAATTTTTCAGTTGAATTTTTAAATTAATTTTAGAATAAAATCATCAAGACTTATTATAACTTTTGTATTTAAAATTATTAAAATACTTTAAATTTATACATATATGTGAATTAATAAGGTATAAAAGCATAACTTCTTAAGCATACCTTTATAATTTTTTTAAAGTCACGTCTTCATAAGTCATTTGACACATAAACAACTAATACTAAACAACTAATTTTATCAAACATCAAATAACAAACAATTAATGTAATCAACTGGTCAAATCAGCTATCAACTAACAGCTGATATAATTAACTAACACTTAATACAATCAGTTGATTATTGAACAAATTCTATAGTAGGAAGAATTGTGAAAACTTTCCGTGTATTTCATCATCAAGCTCTGTACATTGTATCAACTTATATACATGACTATCTAAACCAGTACATGTAACTAATCTTGATAACTAACTAACTGAAAAGAAACCGCTAATCATTAATTAATCATCATCGCCCCCTCAAGTTGGAGCTTGTAAGAAATCAAACAAGCCCAACTTGGCAATAAAATTAGTAAAAACAGGAGCAGAAAGGGATTTTGTAAACATATCAGCCAGTTGAGTAGAGGAAGAAGCATGAGACAAGGAGAGAAAACCCCTGCACAACTGATCACGAACAATGTGACAATCAATATCCAGGTGCTTGATCCGCTCGTGGAAAACGGGATTTGCAGCAATATGGAGTGCAGCCTGATTATCACACTTCAGAGAAACAGGGGAAGCAACGGGAATTTGAAAATCACACAGAACATAAGAAATCCATAAAAGTTCACAAACAACAGAACTCATACTACGGTATTCGGCTTCGACAGAGGACTTGGAGACAGTAGACTGCTTCTTTGATTTCCAAAAAATCAAGGAGGAGCCCAGAAATACACAAAATCCTGAAACCGAGCGTCGAGAATCAGGGCAGGCTGCCCAATCAGCATCGCAATACGTCGTAAGCTGAAACGAAGAACCAACAGGATAAAACAACCCCAAAGAGGGACAACCCTTCAAATACCGTAAAACATGTTGGACAGTCTGCCAATGAGTCACCGTAGGGGCATGAACAAACTGACTCAGCTGATGAACAACGAACGTAATGTCCGACCGAGTGTAACCCAAATACAACAATTTACCTGCCAACTGACGATAAGGCTGAGAATCCTCAAGAGGCAAACCATCAGTAGCAGCTAAAACCAAATCTTTCCGAAGAGGAGTAGTAGCAGGCTTACTACCCATCAGCCCC
This sequence comes from Erythroxylum havanense, assembly GCA_024752395.1. Taxonomy (NCBI): domain Eukaryota; kingdom Viridiplantae; phylum Streptophyta; class Magnoliopsida; order Malpighiales; family Erythroxylaceae; genus Erythroxylum; species Erythroxylum havanense. Next base: position 3,915 of record JANTNU010343485.1, read on the forward strand.
GCATCAGCAACCAAATCCAAGACATACTTCCTCTGGTTAATGTAAATACCTCGAGAAGACCTGGCAATCTCAAGAGCCAGAAAATATTTGGCATGCTGAAGATCTTTAATAGTAAATACATAATCCAAAAACGCCTTTACCTTCTGAATTTCCTCAATCGAATCACCAGTGAGCAACATATCATCAACGTAAACCAATAAAATCAAAAAACAAGAAGAATTCTTCAAAGTAAACAAGCAATGATCATTTGGGGATTGCAGAAAACCATATGAACGAAGGCGAGAGGTAAGCTTAGCATTCCACTGCCGAGAAGCTTGCTTCAAACCATACAACGAACGCTTCAATTTACAAACATCATTGGGATCAGCTTTGACATAGCCTTGAGGTGGAAGCATGTAGACATCTTCGTCCAGATACCCATGAAGAAAGGCGTTATTGATATCAAGCTGGTGCAAAGGCCACTGTTTGGCAGCAACAAACGCAAATAAAATTCATACCATCACAACTTTTGCCACCGAAGAGAAGCTATCATGGTAGTCAACACCCTCAATTTGATTGTAGCCTTTGATGACCAAACGAGCTTTAAAACGATCAACTTCCCCATTAGGTTTCAATTTTACCTTGTAAACCCATTTAGAACCGATTGCCTTCTTCCCTGCAGGTAACCGAGTAAGCTCCCAAGTGCCGTTAGCTTCAAGCGCAACAAGCTCAGAATCCATAGCTGCAACCCAGTTGGGATCTTTACTAACATGAAAATAAGAAGTGGGTTCATGAACATTAGAAGCATTATCAAGAAATTCAACATAGGAGCCACTGAAATTAGGGTTGACAATAAACGGAAAAGTATTAGGAGTGTAAGGAGAAGATGAAGGCACTCTGGAAGATGGTAAATACGAAGGCCGATGGTGGATGTGAGAGACAAGGTCACTTAGCCAAGAAGGCGGAAAACTAGCTCGACTACTGCGCCATAGTGGAATCACAGAAGTAGAGGGTGGGTTAGGTCGAATGGGCTCACCATCGTTAGAGTGGGCCGGATCCCCAGCATCAATTAATCCCAAAGATGAACCATCAGACGCAAGTGAAGAAGGTCCACCATTGGGTACATCAGAGTCGCCAGAAGATGATGGAAACGAGCAGTCATCCTGCATAAGGGAAGGGAAAAGAACAGATTGTCGAGGACCAGTATCAGCGTCAGATTGTTTAAACGGATAAACATCCTCATGAAAACAAACATCTCAAGAGACAAAACAGCGTTTTGTAGACAAATCATATAACCAATAACCGTTCTGACCAGGAGAATGCCCAAGGTAAACACTACGGAAGGCTCGAGAATCAAACTTATCTTTGTGCGGCTTAGTATTAGTAGCAAAACATAGACAGCCAAAACATTGAAAAACAGTATAATCAGGCGGCTTTCCAAAAAGCATCTCATAAGGTGACATCCAACCAAGAACTTTACTCGGCAACCGATTAATGAGATAAACAACATGAAGACCGCTCTGTCCCCAAAATTGCTTGGGAAGGACAGACTGAAATAACAAAGCACGCGCCATTTGAAGAATATGACGATGCTTCCGCTCCACAACACCATTCTGTTGTGGAGTGTATGCGCAAGTCTTATGATGAATAATACCTTTATGATGAATAATACCTTTACGTTGGAAAATGGTTTGAGAATTATGACCCAAAAACTCAGCTCTATTGTCCGTACAGGTGACTTTCACACACCCTGCATACTGTCGTTCAACAAATGAAAGAAATTGCTCCAGAAGATGACTAGTTTGTGCCTTATGTTTCATTAAAAACACCCAAGTGCACCTTGTCTGATCATCGACAATAGTTAAAAAGTAATGCGCCCCACAGAGAGACATCTCTTTATAAGGACCCCAAACATCAATATGCAGTAACTCAAAATTAGCATCTGCTCTGGTATGACTAACAGGAAAAGAGCTTCGGACTTGCTTAACAAGAGGACAAACTTCACAAACAAAATTCCTATTATTAACAGAATCACAACAAATGGGTACATGCTTCATTACAATATCAAATGGGTGTCCCAATCTGGAATGCCATAAAACACCGTCATCAAGTCGATTATGAACATTACAAACATTCTCATCTGTGGCATCAAGAAGTGGGTGAGGAATACAAGAATTATTACAAATTGATGTGTCACACAAGAAAGGAATTTTGTCAAGGAAATACAAATTGTTAAGAACTCTGCCCATTGCCACAGCTTTTTCAGTCTTCTAGTCCTGTAACAAACAATGTTCAGTGCAGAACAAAACATTGAAAGATGAATTTTTGGCTAATTTGCTGACTAAAATGAGGTTATGACTAAAAGTGGGAACATAAACAACTGACTACAAAACCACTTGATCACTCAAAACTATTTCTCCACTATGTGCTACTTCACTCACTTCACCATTAGGCAACAATAACTTCGTAATTCTTTTTACAGGTACCATCGAATGAAACATGTCCTTATCTGTGCATATATGTGAAGTAGCACCAGAATCCACAATCCAAGTTCCAGATTTATGAACAGAGTTAATAGAAGGATTCAAAATAGACATACCTGCAAATTCATTCTGCACTAAATGCAGGAAATGAGAATCACCAGAATTCTTCCCTTTCAACAACTTTTCTAGCTCTTGTTGAATCAACGCAGAAAGCGAAGAAGAACTATTTGATAAATCAGTGCCGATGTCCACACCTTGTCCAATAGTATCAACCATATGCACAGATTTTCCTTTGAATTGTCCTTTCTTTGTACCATCTCGCTTGCTGCGCAATTCAGTGTACCAATCAGGATATCCATGTAACTTGAAGCATGTATCTCTTTCATGACCATCCGATTTACAATAATCGCAATACTTATCCTCCCTTCTTTTATGATCTTTCTTTCGATTTCCATTCTTGATCATAGTGCCTGTATGGATCGTTCCTTTCTTACTACAATGATCATCCTTCACTAACATGGCTATAGCACCTGCGTCTTCATTCAACATATTCACCTGTCTCTACTTTTCAATCCGTAATACCAGAGAATAAGCTTTACTGGCGGAAGGAGGTGGATCTTGCGCCAAGATTTGGCTTCGAATATGATCATATGAAGGATTTAGTCCCATCAGGAATTGAATCAATTTGTTCGCACCATCCATTTTCATTAGCTTCTTGTGAATCCCACAGTGACAATTTTGACAACTACATGCCGGTATAGGCAAAAGTTGCCCTAGCTCGTCCCAGTATTTATTAATCTTATTGTAATAGGCAATAATGGAAGAGTTACCTTGCTCGACAGAATTAATCTCCCTCTGCACTTGGAAAAGCTGTGGTAAATTGCTTTCTCCATAAACTTCTTCGAGCTTATCCCATAGTGCTTTAGATGAACAGCATATAATAAACGATTCAGAGATGTCTTTGGCGATGGAATTCAAAATCCATTGCTTGACCATGCAATCTACTTTCCTCCAACGTTTGCATTGTATGTCACAAGTAGGTGGCGGAATGGTTCCATCGATAAACCCAAGCTTATCCCTAGCCTCCAAGGAATTACGAACAGAAATTCTCCAAGAATAGAAATTTACGTCAGTTAGTAGTGCAGTAACAAGCACCATGCCAGGATGATCAGAACTATATAACCGTAAACAATCATCCTGTGACTCATCAGAACCTGTAAATCTTGTCCCCATTCCTTCTGTCAAATCTTGATCAGTTGTATACAAGATCGATCACCTGCTCTGATACCATAAACAAATTCTATAGTAGGAAGAATTGTGAAAACTTTCTGTGTATTTCATCATCAAGCTCTGTACAATGTATCAACTTATATACATGACTATCTAAACTAGTACACATAACTAATCTTGATAACTAACTAACTGAAAAGAAACCGCTAATCATTAATTAATCATCAATTACCAAACAGGTCCATAATGAGTGGCTGCATCAAAGCTAAGTTAGGAATGGCTAGCTCTCCGTAGTATGATAATTGGCATGATTTTGGCCCTTACACCTTGTGGGGAATCACTACAATACGAGGAATAATATCCCTAACAATGCTAGAGTCAGTATTATAACTTAGGGGAATAATTTGGCATAGAATTCTTGACATTCTAGTAGTTTCTCAACTATCCAAAGTTATGTGCCTAGCAATTTGCCAAATTAGGAGGTCAAGGACTCTTATTGGTAGATAGCACAGCTCAAAATGTTTCACTAATAGTTCTTGTTTTCATCCCTTTAAACCTCGTCAACAACCAGTTCCTTGGGCATTCTTGGTTTGGAACACCAACAACTTTCCCAACAGGTTATCCATTCAAAAAAGACTAAAAACCAAAGATAAACTTAGCAAAATGAGCTTAAGGATTGAATGTATGCTTTACCACCAAAAGAATGAATCCCAGACTTCTTACTCTTCAATTGCAGATACACTGTTGAGATTTAGAGCCCTAATGAGCATATTTAACCTCCATTGTAATACCAATCAGTGGGACATCATAGTTGAATGGATCTACAATATCCAAGGTACTAGTAAACATGATTTCTCGGTGACCAGGTCAATATTTACTTGCACCATCTACTCAATCTGAAAAGAACGAAATGATAGAAACTTCAAGGGTAAGCAGCAAAGCACTCAGTTACTATGCTCCAACATTATCAAATATATTTGCCAGGAACATGGTAAAAGGAGTCAATAATATTTGATCAAGAATCTGAGCCTATAGTGTAAGGGGCAATTCCTCCAGTCATTTGTGAATATAAATTCCCCTCGTTCTTATGAATAATAGAAGCTTATTGGAGAGTAACGCCTGCGGCGGTTTTTTGAGTTTATTAAAGGAAATTACTAAATTTCTATAAGACAATATGATTACTTATTTAATAAAACATATTCTTTATCATTTAACTCTCGTTATCTCATATAAGACATTTTTGAAAAATAAGTAAGAGATTAACATTTAATGAATTTTTTTTAAGTATATTATGTGGAACTGTTAGTAACATTTGTCAACGTTTTATTTAGCAACGATTTAAAAATCATCGTTAAAAGTATGCTTTAGATGATGATTTTTAAAAATGTCTTCAAAGGCTTATTGTTTCATGATGTTTCAAAAAATCATCGTTAAATGCAAACCTTAGGTGACATTTTATGGGAATTGTCACAAAAGGCTCATCCTTTTGCAACATTTTAGTATTTTTGTCATAAAAGTGTGAGAGCCTAGAAATCGTGAAAAAAAGCAGGACTAAAATTTGTCGTCAAAAGCTTAAATAACAAAATAACTCTCTTATTTATAATTATGAATTCACTAACTGAGTCTTAATCATTTTGTGATTGAACATCATATTGAGAAAAATCAAATTTAATATTATTGATAATTATTCTAAGTGTAAAAATAAATTTAGCTAATAAAAAATTCAAATCATTTCAATTATTTATGAAACTATAAACTAAAAATTAATTAGTATTACATAGATTTATACTTTTATTTTTCTTTTTTAAATTGTATGATTTGACAATTTTATATGGTGTCACAAAATTTTCAAATAATTTTAAAATTAAGTTTGTAATATAATGATATATGATTATTACAGAAAAACAATAAATATTGATATATGTTGAGTAATATAATATAATGGTATATGATAAGTAATACAACATTTTAATTAGAAGTTGAACAATCTTCTAGACAAAATAATAAATAAAATTTCACGCCTATTCCTTCGAAAAGAAAAAATAATTATTTTTGTGAATTCCAAGTGACATGAGACTTAGTAGATAAGATAAAAGAGTTCTCTATGTTTAGATTCCCAAGAAGGCTCCTTACACGTCCCTCTTTCCACAAATTCTTGGCTTTAACTAAATTAGTAGAAAATACAGTGAATGATTTCCCAAATGTAGTATGAATCACTCAATTAGGTGAATCACAAGTACCATGCATTTCACCTAAGGAACAAACAGTATAGAACAATCAAAGCTAAATCAAATGGTGTAAAGAACCCAAATTCGAATACATGTATACCTAACTGAATGACTCCATCATAATAACAATGAAAAAACATAGTTTTGCAATCAACAACTGTTCGAAAACAACCAATTTCCTCAATCTTGTATAGACTATCGGGACATCGCCACAGCTTCCATTTCCATCTATGTTCTCTTGAAGATTCGAGGAAGCTTTACACAACACATAACATATACAATCAAACATTCATCTAATAACTTTCTAAAAGAAAATGAGATACATATAGTAAAGAAAGAGAGCTAATTCAGATGATACAAAAAACCTTGAAGAATAGGTCATTGAAAGCAAGGGGTGATTAGACTTTGATGAGGAGATTTGTTGTGCATCGATTTGTTCTTTATTAGGTAGAATTTTGCCATATTCCTTCCATTGGAGCTCATTTCTGCCATCAGAAACTAGTAGCTACATCGATTTTCCGTGATGAATTTATATTAACAGTTTTATTATGAAAAGCCAATAGAAACAAAACAAGTTATAAATATAAGCAATATTCAAGTAAAGTGTACAATTTAATAAGGAAATGAAAAATTATATGAAGTTATATGCAATTAATAAAATATTCACAGAAGAAGTAAAGATCATTGGAACTTAATTTTTTAACTATCTAAAAATCCCTTACACAAGCACATTCTATGTTTGCCACTCACAGTTAAAGATAAATAAAACTTAAAGCACATGCCACAGATTAAAAAGTGATCTGACATTTTTAAGAATAGAAGACTTCTTATTTGAATATTCTTTTCACATCTAACACATTTCTAAGATTATTAATGGACATCAATAAGTCAATATAACTAGTTGAAGTTGAGTATATAACTTATTGACATGATAAAAGAAATTTTGTATTACACACAATATCAATACTTTTCTACATTGTCTATTCCAAACATAAATCACAACCCACAAATTTGTTACAACATTCTATCAATGTTAATTTTCTGTTCTATTAACTGAGACCATTGTATACGATAAAGTTGAGAATGTTAACTATACGTGTACTATGTTTAGGGGATGCAGAATTAAGTGTGCTTTGCTTTCCTCTAAAACTATTATTATAATAAAAAGACGCTAACTATGTAGGAGTTGGATCCCCCGACATCCTCATTAGATATAGAGAGAGCTATAATTATGGAATTCAAAATGGAAGGAATTATAAAAACCAGAAGGGTAACCGTAGGCAGTCAATAAGATGCAGAAATCATACAAAAAACATATGCAAGAAATCTAAGTAGATGAATAAACTTACCTAAAGAATTAAATGAAGATTGCGGATCGAAGCTATCTCTCCTAAACAAGACCCTATGATCTCTAACTATTAGTTGAAAATTTGCATTAAATAAAAAGACAATGAGTAAGTATAAAAGAATAAAGTAATTTCATACGTTGAGGTTAACTTTCACCTAGGATGAGAGTAATCTATGACTACTATAATAGAAAGCTAATGACTACCTATTACATAGCAATGACCGAAGGTAAAAAGAAGAAGAAAAGAAAAGAAACAAGATAGAGGAACCCATACCTGACAACTTGACCAGCTTGAAGAAGAAGATCGCCTTTGATGGTTCAGCCTTAATTAGGAAGCATCTATAGACTCTTTCGACTAGGGAGGATTTATTTACCTTATTTATAAAATGCCATTATAGATAGATTAGCGTGTCTGCTACTTACGGCAATGTTGTCATTAATTGCTTTGTTAATTGTTGTAGGTTACTTTTGCGACGATTTTTATAATTCATCACCAAACCCTATTCCTATATATTACTCTCTATATATTATAGTAATTATTTATAATATATAAATTCTATATAACATAATAAATAGAGAATTATGATTAAATAGACTATTATGATAAGTAAGATATGACAAAATTTATGTATTATCAATATATTCATAAATCATTTTACTAATTACAATTATTATTTATACATTTATATATCATTATATTAATTACCATATATGTTGGATCCTGATTTTTTTCAATTTTTAGTGATTTGTCTATTTAGCTTTTTATTTAGGTTTTGGTTTATTATTCAATTGTTTGATTATTTTTTGAACTTAGTCATTAATTTTAGTGGCATGAGTAGAGATTAGAAATTTATAGAAGGATTAGAATTAAGTTAGAATTAATATGGGGCAGTTAGAAGTAAGTTAGCTTAAAAGAGTTAGTAAATGGATTAAATGAAAGAAGGGGCAAAATGGGAAGGACAAGATAAATGAAGGGTAAAATGGGGAAAAGGCTATTAAAAATAATTTTGTACTAGAAGAAGAGAGAAGTGTCGTGAGAACCAAAGAGAAAGAAGAGAGAAATGAAAATAGGAGAGAAGAAGAGAAGTTTCAGTGAAAAAGAAGAGAAGAGAAATCAAGTTTGTTAAGGTGGGTTAACCATCTTTTCTTATTGCTTTATTAAAGTCATGGGTTGTATTCAGGATGGAGGAGTTAGAGAGCAAGGAGGTTCGCGTGACAAGAAGATAGATTAAGAAAACCCAATTGATTTTAGAGTTTCTAAACTAGATCTTAAGTTTTCTAACCTAAATAGACTGTGGGTAGGTTAGATTTGAGTTTCATTCATATCTATTGTGATTCTATGATTTTTCTAAAGTTTATAAATTTTATTGGAATGTTGGTTTTGTGTTGGATCCCGATCTTTGAATGAAATTTAGAAATATTAAATGAACTTGAATGGGTGTGTTAGTATATGTATTGTGTTATAGATGTAATTATGCTTAAAGGAAATTGATGAGAAATGAAGTGATTGGTTTT
>JANTNU010345145.1:0-12684 GCA_024752395.1 Erythroxylum havanense
TAGATTATAAGGGAAGAAGGAAGCAATTAAGCAAGAAAATGGAAACAAAGAGCAAGGATGGTGATCCACGAAGAAGAGAAGAAGAACAAGGAGGAAAGCCAATTTTCCTTTCAAAAGAAAGAGAGAGTCGTGGGAGCAAGTTTCAAAAGAACAAGGGTTAAAAACCTAAGGAACTAAGTCATGTTTGGCAATTCACTTACCACATGCCCACTTCTTAGGGTCTAAAAATCCAATTCTTATTCTAAATCTTCTCCCAATTTTGCAATGGCTATAAATAATAAATCCTAAAATCATAACTCTAATTTTCCCGTGCCAATTGCCAATCAATTTCGGAACCGGAATTCAATTAATCAGCCTTTAGGTCATTTTTCTGGTCCAGACATGAAACTCTGAAAATTTCAGAAAAATTCCTAAAAATCCTCAAAAATATAAAGCACATGATCATACACTCCAATTCCATTTTTCAAACCCCTAAAATTCATTTTTCACTCCAATTCAATATTCAAAGCACAATCTATATAATTATCACCACATTTCCAATTTACATAATTATACCAGGAATATGTCATACATGCATGTACATGCATATGCTAGAGCAACAATGATCATTTATCTATAATTATAGAGGCTAAAATGCATGTGCAATTCGAAATATGAATGCACTCAATCCTAACCCATTCTGAATTACCAATATGCCCATCACATCAGTAACGGGATGTTACATTTTTTCCTATATTCCTCTGCAAAAACCACATTCGAAGAAGAGGTGGTCTCTGGATTCATCTACTAGATTGCATAGAATGCATAGTTTAGAGGAAGTTAAGAATCTCAGTCTATCCATAGTGCTCATTCTGTCCCACATAGCCAACCATAGCAGAAAACTCACATTTAGTCTAAGAGTCTTATTCCATATTAAAACATCTCACCCTACTCTATTTTCTGACCTTCCCCTCAACTTCCTTACTTCTTTTGTAGTAATCACCGAGATGGGAAGACCATTCCATAAGTAATTGTCTCTCTCTCTCTATGACTTTTGAGTTGAGGAAGGTGTAGGAGTGTCATTTCATCTGAAGATAGAAACTAATCTCCATTCCTTATTATTGCTTATAGTTTAGAATCCTTAAGAAAACGATTGCAAAGGAAATTGGACAATCGGTTTTGTATTAAGGGACCATTTCCTGACTAGTTTTCATACCATAAAAAGAGTTTGTCACCTGTCCCTATTTGACAAGTAGTGTGCTGGTAGATCTCATCCCTCATTCTAAGAATTTGGTTAAAAAATCAAGTGTAATTGACCTTGGTTTTTATAACCCAGAAACTTCTTCATACTATTATATAAGAATGGATCCATTTGGTCCACACAGGTTCCTTATCACTAAGGAGTCTTCAAATCCTCTTTGACATAAGAAATCTATTTTTAGCAGCGATTGACTTAAGACTTAGCCTCCCTTCATCTTTCGGTTGATTGATTGTATTCTAACTTACTTTGGCTATTCCTTTTTCACCATTTCTTTTTCCCCATAGGAATTGTTTCATCAAATTTTCTACTATTTTGATTAATCCTTTTGAAAGGAAAAGGTATGAGCACTAATAAGTGTTCATAGACAATATTACTTATTTCAGTAACTGAAGTTTAACCCATAGAAAAGAGCTCTATTTGACTAATATCCCAGTTTTTCTGATCTGTTCTATCAAAGGAAGACATTCACAGAATCTACGCTGCCTAGATGAGATAGGAATCCCCAAGTAGTGTAGAGGAGGAGCTTCAGCTTCCATACCCGTAGCTTGATTTAAAACATTTGAGAGATGAGAAGCACTCTTGGAAAGTATGATAAAGCTCTCATGAAGATTTACACATAATCCTGTCATTTTCTTAAATTGATTGAGAGTTTTCATCAGAAGAGTGACAGATTGAACATTTGCCTTGCTTAAGAGAATGAGATCATTTGCAAAACATAAGTTAGTTAGTGAAATTTCTTTACATTTAGAGTGATATATGAATTTTGGATCAGATGCAGTACTGTGTTTGAGCAGTTGAGTAAGGACTTCCATTCAGATTAGGAATAGATAAGGGGGGAGAGGGTCCCCTTTCGTAAGACCTTTTCTCCCTTTGAATAAACCCGTGGGGCACCCATTAATCATTAACCCATGGGAAGCAATAGAAATGCATTGTTCGATCCAATTGATGAAGATTGAAGGAAAATTCATTATCTCCAATGTTTTAGTAAAAAACCCCAAATGCACACAATCAAAAGTTTTATGTAGATCATCTTTAATAGTGCAATTTTAGGGACTTCTCCTGTAGTTATATCCTTTTAATAGCTCTTGAACAATCATTATATTGTCACCTAGTTCTCTACTTTCCATAAAAGCCCCTTGATTCTCACTGATAAGAAATTTCAGTATCTCCTTTAGCCTATTTGCCAATATCTTAGCAATGATCTTGTATAGGAAGTTTGTACATGAAATAGGTCTGTAATCATTCCAAGATTCCGAGTTGGAGTTTTTGGGGACTAGGCATAGGAAGGTTTTGTCTTTTTTCTTTTAATAACATCCCTTTTAGGAAAAATTCATGCACTGCCTCCTTTACTAACCCTTCCAAAATATTCCAAGTTCTTTGATAGAAGAATCCATTCAATCCATCCGGGCTATAAGCTTTAGATCCATTCATGCTAAAGACCACCTTTTCTATTTCCTTATCTGTAATAGGTATTATTAACACATTAACTTTATGATCCGAAATCTTAGAGGTTACAATCAGACTAAGGTCCTACTCCAATTCAGAAGGGAGAGAATCTGATCCAAGTAGCCTACTATAGAAACTCATAAATTCCTTAAACACTTCTTCTTGTCCATAGACCTCAACTTCAGCTTCTGTTTTAATAGAGGTAATTCTGTTTATATTTTTTGGGCCAATTTAGAGTTGAAGAAGAATTTTGTACATCTATCTCCCTCTTTTAACCAGTTTATTCTAGCTTTCTGTTTTAGCAAGGATTGTTGATTTTCCACTACTTCCAAGTAGTTTTTAAGAGTTTCCTTTTTTGCTGTAACTAGAGATCCATCCAAGGGGTTTTCTGCCAATGCTTTTTGAATAGAAAAGAGTTTATCCCTAGAATATTCAATCTCCTTATTAAGATTCAACCCTCTATTACTGTTAAGAGTCTTCAGCTCCTGTTTCATAGCCTTGAGCTTTTGGACACAAATGTATTGCTTAGTATCACAACATCTATGCTCCAGTCCCTTTTGAATAGCTTCGTGAAAACCCTCCATGTTAACTAGAAAATTATTAAATCTGAATGGGTGTTGGATTATGTAGGAAGTGAACAAGTCTACTATCTTAATAGGAGTGTGATATGAAATACCAGGGTCTGGGAACTTTGTTGAGCTTCCTGAGAAAGAATTTAGCCATTCCACATTTACCAAAACTCTGTCCAGTGTTTTTGATGTTCTAAATAAAGCTTTGTTTATTTTTCCAAGTAAACTTATGACCTTCTGCTCTTAGATCCGTACGTCCTACTTCTTGCATGCAGTCAAACATATTCGAGGAGTAGTTGAGTAGATTACAATTACCTTCAGCTTCTTACTTGTACAAAGTAGTGTTAAAATCACCATTATACCATCCAAGGGGAAGTTATTGAAGGCTTGATCTTTCTTAAGTAATTCTATAGGTCAATTCTTTGGAATACTGTATTGAACTCATAGACAAAAGTAGCTAAAATCTAATAATTGTCTATTTTGAAATAAAGCATAGTGTGAATATGTTGTTGACTAGATTCCAGCACCTCAAGTTTCAAGAAGTGACCATCATATGCTATAATGATCCTTCCATAGGCATGGCTTTAGTGGTTTGTAATGAGCTGTCAATTATTGCCCAAACAACCCAATTTATTAAGATTTTATTCTCTAATTTTAGTTTCTAACATACAAAAAACCCATGGCCTTTCCTTTGTCACAAAGTCCTTTAAAGCACAAAGCTTTGAAGGATTATTTACTCCACACACATTCCATACAATTAAAGTCGTAATCAATTGACTTTACCTTTGAAGCTTTTCCTATTGCTCTTACTACTTTTATGATAAGTGACTTGCTCAAAATGTAGCACCCCACTCTCGCAAGACTCGAACTCGACATCAATGGTGATATCCGAGTTCGTGCCCCGCGAGGATGGCGTGCTAAAGCACTCTATCTTTTAAAAGTTCACATAACTTTTTTTTGAAAATCGATAACACTAAATGTAGAAATCGATACTTAATTTGGGCCCACATTTATTCATAAAGATTTTCAATTAACACAAAACCATCGATAAAGACTTCAATAGCCATTAGGGCCCTTTCAAAATTACAAAATGCTTGAGTCATTTCAGAGTATCAATTTATACAAAAAAATGTGGAAAATACAATTCAATACAAAATAGAGAAATGCAATGTAGATGTGAACTGATCTCAATCTCTATCATTCACTTGTATGCTGTAGGTATATTCCTGTTGGCCTAACGGGGTATTCTTCTAATCCTGAAAAATAGATGTAAATTTTGGGTGAGTTTTGCGAACTCAATGAGAGACCATCATCGATGGCTCGCCCAATCACATAACACATAATTCACATAACACATATATCACACATTTCACATTATTTCACACTTCACATTCACTTTAACACTTCATATTCATTGCACTTAATCATTCATATTATGCATATGCAATGCACATGAGACTCACTTTTCATTTGTTATTTTGTTGTGACCTAGTACTTGCACTGTCCCATATAGGGCTCATTGATAACTGTCCCTTATCCACTTGGGAGATATAGGGCTCATTAAACGTTGAACCTAAGACTCTGATTCACTTTTGAGGTCGAGGCTCATTTTTACTCGTTGAGCTTTAAGCTCTAATCGTTAGCTACTCTGGTCACAACTGCCATTATATTTCATGCAATCATATAATGGAATGCATCACTCACATTTGTATGTTTCCATTCACTCACTTTCACATGTCATCAGACCTCAGTCCGGCATTCCACATTGAAGTGGAGAATTCACAATTTCGTTCATATACAAATGCAAATACACATTCATAACAAATTTAAAAATCACATTCACATATAATTTGCACTTCAATATCTCATTCATATATCATGATCATGGGACTTTCATTGTCTAAAATTCAACAATCAAATCACCTTCATAATCACTTAATTCATAACATAAACAAAACAAACAGTAAAGTAAGACCATCTAGGTCTACTCACAGTACGCTCTAGATTAGCATTTGCTTTCAAATTTTAGGAATACCTGAATGCGGAAACTTGACCTGCACAACCCATTTATGCAAAACACTCATTGCACACTCATCAATAATTGCACAAGTAAAAATATTCATTTATGCACAATTGTAATAATGGACCATATATAATGCATGCTCAATGACAATCCCGGCCATATGTTCTAGAACACATATTATGCTTGTTCTCATTTCATAATTATATGTGTCTAATTTAACTTAACTTTATACTTCATTTGTACATAATCTTTCTAAATTCTCCTTTCAATATTGACCTTTTTCATGTGTCTAGCTTATTCATAAGCTTACACCTCAAGAACACTTAGTTACTTTATATCATAACTCAATTTTTCATTATCTCTTTTCTAACCTCATTTGATCTCAAAATATCCAGATTATCATCTAATAGGAATCCAATTAAAAATCCCATAATGCAAAATCACTAAAATTGATTCTAGAATACTTAAACCCAAACATTTTCTAAACTCTATGAACTAGAATCCTTCCAAAAATCTAAAAGATTCACAATAATCTTACCTTGATTCTTCACTAAATGAAGGGATCCTTAGCTCAGAAGGGAAGTTCTTCTCTTCCTCCATTTGTTTCCTTTCTTGATCAACTCCAAAATCTCTCTTGTAGGTTAGGAAAATTGAAACCCTAGCTTGATTGCTCTTCTCTCTCTCTTTCTCTTCCTCTCTTTGTACTTCTCTCTCTCTTTTTCATGACATTCTCTCTCTTTTCTCTAGAATTTTTGTTCTTCTCTTCTACTTCCTTCCATTTTCGTGTTTCTACTCCATTTATAAGCAAGACAACACCTCTTCTTCCAACTATGCCCTTAATGATTGAGAATTGTCTCATTTGCTCTTCCATTTATGCCTTGTGTCTTTTACACGTAAGTATCTTGTTAAAAGCACCCTTGAATATTCTGACATAACACTTTATTCTAAAAGAATATTCTCTATTGTTTTATGTTTCCAACGACATCAAAAGCATTAAATTTGGTTCAGTAGTGTGAAAGTTATACTCCAATATCTCTGGACTGTTTTTATTCCAAGACAATACCCTATACTTGACTTCCATCCAATAATTGAAACTCTTAGAGTCCGATTCAGAATTTAATGTCTTCACATTATTTGTAACCCTATTTTTCTAGTTTATTCCAAATTAAAAATCATCTCATTTGAAACTTTATAGATCAAGATATCATCAAAATACTAAAGTATGTTTAGTATAATAACACCAGTTCATACTATTTAAGGGTACACTCACTATACCCATTCCACTTTTTCATTGAATCTTTCTCAATCTAATTCAGAGGACTATGATTTTTTAGTAGAGATGTAAATTCATGTCTTACGAGTCTAATGGTTCAAGAATCAAGTCATTTGGATGTCTAGAGAGGAAGTTATGACCAAAAGACTCTAACCTGTTTTTGTCCTCAATCGTCTTACTTTTGTATCGTCTTATTTCCATCGTCTTACTTCCATCGTCTTACTTCTATCATCTTACTTTTATTGTCTTACTTTCTTCCGTCTCATTTCTTCCGTCTCATTTTCTTCCATCTCATTTCTTTTGTCTCATTTCTTGCGTCTCACTTTTTGCGTCTCACTTTTGCGTCTCACTTTTTACATCTCACTTTTTCTTATCACTTCTTGCGTCTCACTTTTTGTGTCTCACTTTTGCGTCTTACTTCTTGCGTCTCACTTTTTGTGTCTCACTTTTTGCATCTCACTTTTGTGTCTTACTTCTTGCATCTCACTTTTTGCGTCTCACTTTTTGCGTCTCACTTTTGCGTCTCTACATATAACGATCATAACTTTCGACTCAGATGTACAAAAATTCTATACTCTGTTGGAAAGATAAAAGAAAGATCTACCACTATCAAGAAGGCAACTTTACCAAAATCTATTTAGATTAATCCATATTTTCTCCCGAAGTTAGAACACGAAATTTACATTCAACTCCCAATGTACTGGACCCAGTTCTCACTTCATGACAAAATTTGAGACTCTTAGAGATAGAATTGAAATTCAATGTCTTCATAAAAAATATATCCATATATCTCTAGATTAATCTAAATTAATAATCATCTCATTTAGACAACTGGAGAAAATGTTATGGTTAAAAGACTGAAGCATATTCAGATCACTACTAATTTTATTTCCAAATCTTTCCTTATCTCAACTCATACCTAGATACTCTTTCCACTTCCTATACTTCTCACTTTCAATAACATCACATTTAAAAACAATCATACCTGAAAGTTGTCAATGAATGCATGTATACTTATTTTTGTGAAAAGATTCAATATTCATGTGCATATATGCTAACATTATGCATGAGCAAGAAAAATGCATTTCCTTAATCTTTTTTGAGCCTACATGCATTGAGATTTCAGGTCTTAATCCTTAATATGGGGACGGGATGTTACACAAAATGCTCCTCTCGATTAATTCCTTTTTACATATCAACTCTTATAAGACCTAGCTCATTCTGGTTGACCCCCGAATAGGCTTCAATTTGATTTGTGCCAATAGATTCCAGATCGTTTTCTTCTTTACTGCATAAATCTTTAAAAGGATTTTGGAGAATTTCCTTTGGTTGAGTAGGAACTGTATTTCCTCTTCTGAGATATCCTTTATAATGTCCATGGAATCATTTACTGACTGTAGCAAGCTTGATTATAACTATTGGTTCTTGTTTTAACTCCAATATTTGTTGAGTGATGATTGTCTGTGTTACTGAACTAAGGGGTTATTTTTTATCATTATTTTCTAAAATTCCAATCTACTAACTGCCACCAGAATAGTAAAATAGAACCAAAGATATTAAAACCAATACTCGATTTTTACTCAATAATTAAGAAAGGACTTGTTTTGGGTATTTTGAAATTAAAATGAGTAATATGAATTAATAGTAAGAAAATGGAGTACGAAAAAAAACACAATTAACTAATAATGATAAAAACAACCCTTCAGTTCAACAGCGTAGGCAATCATCACTCAATAGATATTGGAGTTAAAACAAATGAACCAAGAGTTGTAATCAAGCTTTTAAGTTAACAACTGAGCCACCTCAAATTGTTACAAAATTATTTTCCAAAATTTCAATCTACTAACTACCACCAGAATAGTAAAATGAAACCAAGGATACTAAAACTAATGTTCGATATTTACTCAATAATTAAGAAAACAGAATTAATGCCAGCAATAGTTATAATGATCCAATAATTCAAGCCATTTTGAATAATCACCAATTTCGCTAAAATTTCAATACAACGTCTTAACCCAAAACAAAATGATGAAATTAAACCCAAAATCAACATACTGACCTAACCATAACTTGATTTTCTACTTCTTGGCTTATCTTTTCCTTCTCCTTCAATTCTTTAGTCTCTTTTTTTTTTAATTCTCATCACTTTCCAGTAATCACCCTTAATGAAATTCCTTACCTTGTGCTCTAAGGGAAGGTTTCTATTGATAAGTTACCATGACTCTATCTTCCCTTAGAGAGTTTTCATCCATCAATCTTAGGATCGAAATACTATCCTTCAATTCTTTGGCCAGATCCATACTCACATATAGTTGAGCAAAACCAACTTTTTTCCTCAATGCAGTATTTTCATCCATGTAGATTGATTTCCCCAAATAACTAGCAAGCATACTCAACCCTTTTGTAATCCAATACTCCAAAGGAATATTTTGAATATTCACCCAAAGGGGAATGTTCTTCGTTTTTATTTTTTCAAGCTCTATCCCCGGATGCCAGTTTTGGAGAAATAGAGGAAATTGAGCAATATGCAAGGGACACTCTTCTATAACCTTTTGAACTTCCAATTTGGAAGAAAAGGTAAAAATTATGTTGTCTTCTTCAATAAGCACCACCTCCATAAGTCCTCTTCCTTTCCAATTCCTCACAGCCCATGCTTGTATAACTAGAAAAGTTGGCCTCTTTTTCATGAAGAAACCCACAAGAGTAACTTCCCAATTCTTAGCTCCTTGATATAGATCTTTTAAACTAAAAATCACCATTAGTTTACCACTGAAAACCAAAGAGGAGATTGAATTATCCCCAACAACCTATTTCTAAGTTTTCCTAGTTCCTTTTACATTATCACCTTTGGTAGGGTTATAAACTCCTTCAGGAGGAAGAGCATTCTTTGCAATGCCAGGGGTAGTTCTTGAATAGGAAGGGGAAGTGGAGGAGGGGGAAGGAGCATCGGATTTAGGAGGGGAGGGGAGGGTAGATTGGATTAGGGTTAGGGGTTAGGTTGGGGTTAGGTTGGGGTTAGGGTTAGGGGTTGGATTTGTTGGGTTTTTCTATTGTATGGTTGAAATTAGTGTTGGAAAATCCATATCCATGTTTGGAGATGAAAATCTGGCAGTTTTTCTCTTTTTGTAGGTATGGGAAGACATCTGAAGAAAAGAAAGAAGAAGAGAAGGCAAGTTCTTTAGGTAATTTTCCTATATGGGAGAGATAGGAGTGACTGGTGAAAGGAAGAAGGGGAAGAAAAAAAGAGTTAACAAGTTCAAGTGGCTAAAATCTTCAGGTGATGGCCATTCTTCAGGTGATAGCCATCATAGGTTCAGGAAAAACTTGCATGATTAATGGAAAAGAGTTGATTGTACGGTAATTTCCTAGATTATGAATATGATTTCAAAGAAAATTATTGATGCTTTCATATACATTAACTTGACAAAAGAGTTATGGCTAAAGATAGAAGAAATATTTGGGGCTTATAACGAGCCTCTTTTATACCAATTGCAACATAAAATTACATCTCTGAACTAAGGAGGTATGTCATTGGTTGAGTATTATACAAATAGAAGAAGTTATAAGATGAGTTAAAAATGTTAATGCCAATGCCTCATTATGGTTATGGAGCTGCGAAATAGTGTATTTGTGGAGTGACAAAGTCAATTTCTATTCTAGTTTCATATAATCACCTTATACAATTTGTTATATAGGACACAGTGATTCATTTGATCACATTAAAAATTAAAGTATGATAATGAATTTTCTTCCAACTATTAATAACACATATTCAATGCTATTGCGTATGGAAAAGCAAGAGAAATCTATAGTGTGTCTAATAATAATATTGAAAATAATGCGATGGTTGGTAAATATGAATTACAAAAAAGAGGAGTAAGAATAGGAAATATTAAGGAGAAAGAATTTGTAAAATGACCTAATAGGTATTGGGAATACTATAATCATGATGATCATCTAGAGAAAGCTTGTTTTAAACTCCATGGTATATTTGATTAATACATGACTCTTAGATTGTTGATACTAGTGTTAGTATTCACAAGTGTGTCAACCTTAACTATTTGACAATTCCTTACACTATTCCTAAACCTACACTTATGTACTTACTTGATGGAAGCATCAATATGGTATCACACATTGATGATATTAGATTGAGCTTCAAAATTACCTTTAAAAAATTTATACTTGCCTGAGTTTAAATATAATTTACTCTTTGTAAATAAATGACCAGAAATATATTTGATTAATTTTTAACTTTCCCCACAAATTGTTTCTCATAATACCTGAAGACTAAGGACATTTTGGCAGTGGGAAAAGTGATTGGTATATCCATCAACATGAATATGTATTGAATATTATTTATGGTGCTAGCCTCACTGAGTACTAAACCTTATGTTACTCCTCTCCCCAAAGGTTTTTTAATTTATTACAGAAAACAGTCCCTTCTTTCCTAAACCTGAACGATATAGATGAATAAAGGGCAAATTACTTTATCTCAATTTTACTTGTTCAAACTTGGTTTTGCAGTCTAATAACTAATCCAATCCTTCCAAGCTCCTCTTGTTTCTTGTTAGGAAATTGCATTTCATGTTGTTATACAAAGAAAAGGCGTGTTTTACCTCATGAATAACTCTCTGCCTCTTAAAACTTATTGTGACGTTGAATGAGCATCTTATCTAGATATAAGAAAAACTCTAATGAGTAATTGCATATATATGAGATCATCTCTCATTTTGTGGAAGACCAAGAAGCAACCGTTGGTATCACGATCTTTAGGTAAGGCAGAACACAGGAGTCCTGATTCCACATTCTGTGAGTTGCAATCAGGGTCGTTCCTATCGTTTTATAGGTCCTGGGCGAAATTAAAAAAAGGGCCCCAATAAATCGACAATATATTTAAGTTATGTTTGTATGAAACATAAATGACTCAATTTTTAAATTTACATAATCAAATAAATATTAAAAGAACAAAAACACCTTTATAGAACTGGAAGAAGTATGCAGGCACAACTAAACTCCAACAGCTTCACAATATATCACAAAGATATATAAATGGATATCTGTGATAGAGGAAAAAATAAATAGCAAAATTTAATATCTAATATTAAAAATAAAAAACAAAGAGCAAAAATACATTAAAAAATCAGAAATTTTACCTTTAAATTATACTCAAAACTCAAAAGACAAAATCGTAAAATCTTTTACTGCTAATTTTTGAGATGGAATATTTTAAATACATTTATTGATGACAATAAAGAAATTAAAAGGTAAAAGTACAGTTAAATACTTCAAGACTATTTATAAACATGAGGATCACAATATTAACTTATAAGTTTTAAATTCTAACATTATCGTTTAAAGATAACGTTAACATCATCATTTATGATGTTAACGTTATAAGTTTACATTAACTTATAAGTTTACATAAGGATCATTAATGTTGCGATCCTCATGTTGGCGCAGAGTAGACTGTAGAGGAGAGATGCTATAAGATGTTAACATGGAGATTAAAGAGCCATTTTATAGTGTCTAAGTGGAGAGGGGCAGGGCCCCTCTCAATCATGGGCCCTGTTGGCCCCTGCCCAGGGCCGGCACTGGTTACAATGAATGTACAAAACACTTAAAAAACTAGATTGTCACATTGTTTAAAATAAGTTCAAAGAGGGATTTGTGTTTCCACAACACAAATTTTGGGTGCAAATATAATGACTAAATCTCCTACAGATCCTCTTTTCAATTCTTTTTGGGTGTAAGTTAAACTTGATTGACCATCATCGAGGATACGCATTACAAATGCTAGTTTATATTAGTCAATTGGTTTGTTGTGCAGTAACAGTTAACATTGGTTAAAACTTTATAGTTACAATAAATTGATGACAAGAACCTTTAACTTGGTTAAAACTTTAACTTGGGACCTTGTTGCGTGCTTTAATTAGAAGGAATGTAAAGACTTGGGAAGAACTTTTTCCATTTGTTGAGTTTGCTTATAATAGAAGTGTGCATTCTTCTACTGGATTTTCTCCTTTTGAGATTGTGTATGGTTTTAAACCACTAACCCCTTTGGATCTTGTGCCTATTCCTTTAAGTGAGATCTCTAACTTAGATGGGCTTAAAAAGGCTGAAATGGTTAAGG
>JANTNU010345527.1:0-12681 GCA_024752395.1 Erythroxylum havanense
ATATGTCCCGATGAGATCGCGACATCGATATTGCTGAAACAGGTCTTCGGTGTTTTTTCCATACCGGGACCCGGTAGGACCGACCCCAGTGTGACTGGACCACTTCAGCATTTATATATATATATATATATATATATATCTTATTAATTAATTAAAGAATATATATATATATATGTGTGTGTGTTTACGTGGAAAGATGAGAAGGAGCATTAGAAGCTTCTTTTATGCTTTGTCATTAATTGCATTTAATGACTAAAAGACAAAGAAATGATAGATAGAGGAGGATGATCGTTGGTTTTGGGTATAAAGTAGAAAGGTTTTGAGAAAATCCTAAGATTTTCTCTTCATCAACGATCTTCAAGCTCTCTTCTTCTCCAAGCTTCATCTTCCTCCATCGTTTCTCTAAGATTTCCAAGAACAAGGTAAGAGCTAGCACTCTTTCCCTTATTCTAGCTATTCTTGGGTCAAAGGGTTTGCCCCGGTTAGGTTCTCCGATCTCTGCGTGGATACCGTTAGAGACGGTCTCTTTTGGTCGTTATGGTTTGATATTGTTCTATAGACACATGGATCCTGGCTTTCGGGAAGGTCCCGGAATAAAATTTTTTGTTTTCCGCACCGTGTGTATGTGATGGACTCACCGGGATTTTCCTACAAATTCTATCACGTATGTCACGATCTTGCCCTTGGCTCCTCCTCTGAGATTTCTCCAAATCTTCTCCGATCTTTTTACTTAGTCTTAAACATTAACAATGTAATAGACCACTCTCATAGAGCATATGCTTGACATACCAAAGGATATTCGAGAACATACCCTATAGGAATGGAACATTAGAACAATCGCATTAACATATTTTAAGGCATCATATATAACATAAGCAGACTAATATTCATTTAGGCCCATTTCATGTACAAACATATCCAATCATAAATGTCATTACATTTCAAAATTCACATATACATTTTACAAAAGTCGAGAAATGTTATTTTTGATGCTTAATGACTTTAGACATCTGTAGATACAATTGATCTTGACCACTAATTAATGTACAGATGCAGTAGCTATACTCCAACTAGACTAGTTGGACCTCTTCTGAACCTAAAAAATAGCATTACAATTTTGATGAATTTGCAAAACTCAGTGGGTAAACCATTATCGATGTGCTCACCCAAGTCAAATCATAGAAACAAATTATATCACATTGTCTCACACTTCAACAACTATAATATGTAATTCAGTATTTCATACCACATCATATTCACCATCGATTCAGTAGATTTTCAAACAATTCAATAATTCATATCAATTCAATAAGGCATTTCAATTTGATCAGTTGATACATATAGGGATGCATATGTAAATGCACATATGGTTTCCATTTCCTTTTCATTTTGTCATATTTCAACAAGTATTGTATACCAACATTACGTATCACTATTTCAGAACAATTCACTATTTCATCACAATCATTCATATGATACATGTATAATTATATATGCAAATGCACATATGACCCCATTTTTATTTTACTTTGTTGTGACTGAGCGTCTATTTACTGTCTCGTATTCATTATAGATACTGGACTCATTTCATTTACTGTCCCGCATCTGTTGTGAATACTGGACTCATTATTAACTGAACTTGTGGCTCTTTGTGCATAATTCCTGAGCTTAAAGCTCTTTTTCACGTTGGCCACTCTAGTCACAACTCTTTATCTGATCATGCATATCATTGTAATGGAATGCATCAATTCATATAATATGATATGAATACTTTTCATTCAGTCTGTTCATGTCATTTATCACATTCTTTAGACTTGAGTCCAGCATTCAACATTCAATTGAGTACACATTCCATATTACACATACAATTTGAAACACTTGCATATACAGTCCCAAGTATCAAACTCCTCAGACCAACAATGTCTGGAATCATAGTAATCATATAAGTAATCGTTCAACAATTGAAAGTTAACCAAAAATAATTCAATCATAGTGAGAAACATCTAGGTTAACTCATAGCTCCAGAAAAGCTATTATCTTGATGATCCGGCAATGTCTAGCTATTGACAATCACCATGCATGTTTATCATCATGTATACACATATAATTCACAAATCTTTAACTTGGTTAATCATATGATTATTCAATCATTCATATATATTTATGCCATGTTTCAATGCATGCTCAATTGACTTTCTAGGTATGCATTCATATACAAAGATCTTGACCATTCAAATATTATAGCTTGTATATTACCACTTTGTATTCAGGTTTATACCTTGAGTAAGTTTGATTACTCTAAAATTCATCAATCATACATTTATTCAATTCTCATTCATACTTTCCTCATGTTCATCAATGCTCATTCATTCATGCCTAATACACATTACTCATATCCTTAAGATCATGTTTGCATTCATAAGAACATCTTTATTCATTTGACAACTCATAATGTCTAGAGTTTGATACATTGATATCAAAACAATCCATTCCTTAAGTTATGACATCAATTAACAATCTAAACTTATCAAGCTTTTAACCAATTAATCAAGCAACAATATAAGTTCATTTCAAGCCCCTATCAAATCCAAATGCACCAAAGTAAAGTGAATTATCCTCATATGGTTCAATAATTACACAAAACAGAAAATTTTCATTTCAAAGCATTGATCACGATCGTATGGGACCTTCCCACGATCATGGGATTAGTACACCGATGTGCACTATCCAATTTTGCTCAATTATCCATGAATTTTATCTATTTAGGTTCATCATAAATGCTTCAAATTATCCAGAATTTATACTCTCAAACGCTACTTCAATTCATGTTAAAATAACTTCTATCTTGGTTGCATAAATCTCACGAAACTCTACTTAGTTGTTTCTTCACCATTCATTTTCTAACATCATACATGTCGTCCTAACTTTTCCAAATTCAAGAACACTTCAATAACACTCCCTTCATTTATACTTTGAACCTCAACTTAATTCATCCATATAACATCATATAACCTACTGTTTTCATGCATTAAAAAATAAAACAAAAACTACCATTCATGCATCATTTTTCTAGCACTCATTTAACGCTAATATCACAATCAATACATCCCCAATTCAGTCATTTAAGTTCTATTAACATATATCACAAAAGATCATTATTTTACTTACTTAATCAGCGTAATTGCCTCCTCAATTATCAAGCTAACCTAGCCTTCCATACATGCAAGACCATCTAAAGTACAAGGTGAGAATGGATAGAACTTGGGCAAAAATTTAAAGCTGTGAGGAAGAAGTGAGTTCTCGATCATGAGAGGGAGGAGAAGAAGAAAGAAGATAACAAATGCAGAGATGAAACAATCTTTTGCAATAGTTCAATTCATTAGATGCAAGGTGTCATTATTCTACAATGACACTTGTCATATGTGCATGCAAGCCACATGTCCTCTTTATAAACTGCCAAATGTCACTCAATCGTTCTACCATTTGTCACTAAATCTCTAAGCCTTTTATCACTCAGTCTCTAAGCCATTTATCACTCAATTCCACTGCCATGTGTCACTTATTTCATAGGCCTAGCCATCTTAAATTTTCATGTGTCAACTTGTTCACTTGACATTTTTCCTAAGTTAAATGTATAAGTTAACTCATCAATCTCTCAATTGTAATAATTAATTCCAAATTACTAATTATAATTTATCAATTCTTGTTATTAATAAACCAAAGCACAAGACATTGGAAATGCGCATTCATGTCACATTCATTTTAGTTTCATACCCCAGAATATGTCAATCGAGTGCAATTTGTCTATAACACAATTCATGTGTGTAAGTTATTATCATGCATATGATTGAAATCATAAAATTATGTCGTAAATGTACCAAATTCATTCTATATGATGCAACTCTTGAGATTCAATAATTTAACACTTTAGTCCCTCAACAATTCAAGAGATGGGATATTAAAACACCTCAAGTGCACAAAATTAAAGCCCAATAACATGCTCTAAACCACTTATCACTCTAAAAAACACAAACACATAATCATATTAACATAAGTCTAAACCTAAACAAGCAAAAATCATCTAATTAACAACTAAAACCATACTAAATTATCCACTAAAACATAATGCAACCTATAACTGTCATGGGTCCCACTCGTGTAAAAAATTTAAAAATATGTCACGTTAGCTAGGACATGACATTTCCTGTTATATTTTTTGTCCTTATTTGGTATGTTTCAAATGTTTTGTAGACATTAGGGTTCAATTTGTATTCTATTATAAATGTTAGCGTTTAAATTACTATTTTGGCCTAATAAAGTTGGAAAACCTAGAGAGAGAACTAAGTGCATCTCTAAACTTGACTACCTAGTTGCTCTAACTCATATCTTCCTTTTGGTTTCTTCAGCTCCTTACTAGTTTGGTCCTTCTTTAGCATTATCTTACTTTTTCCCATCACCTCTTTCACCCTTCCTCACCACCTTTCGTTCTTCTCTTCTTCAGCTTAATAAAAAATTTAAGAGTTTGCTTTTGTGTGGTAAGTACAATAGGGGCAGGTCTATACACCTAAACTAATTTCCCATTTCTTGCATATTTTACTACCATTTTAAGATATTGGTTTTCAAAATATTCAACTGCTGAACACTGTCATATCCTTTTCTAGCTTATGGATGCAAACATTGGAAACTTCCCACCCTTATAAAGACCTCTCCTGTTCCTGTCCATCTACTTGTACAATCAACAAAACCTTTTTAATCCCCACTACTTCTACCCCCCCACAATTTCAATCCCATTCAAAGCCCACAAACCATAAGACCTTGTATGGAGCTAAGCTAAACACTAAACAAGTTGTATCTTCACCTTTAAAAGAGAACCATGTCACCAATGAAACATGGTCACATGTTGGCCCTTGAAATTTTTTTATTTATTTATTAAACATGTCTAAATTATTTTGAGGTTTTAGCTCTTAAGAAATGAGAATTTTTAATGAGGGACTACGTTTAAATTAAAGTGGAGTATGTTATTAGATATTAAAGGAATAAGAGGGCTTAGGGAATTTTGGGTAGATCATTAATATTTTTAAGGGTTAAAGCCTTCAAGGAGGGGCATATTTGGTCCTTTGAATTAGAAGAATGAAAACATAAAGGAAGAAGTAAGCTTGTAGTCGTTTATGTGAGGGAGGAAGAGACAAATGGCAAGTATGAAGAATAGGTATCAAAACTACGTAGTTTTGCTATAAGGCTTTAAGTTAGAAAATCAACCTTTGCTAAGTCATTTGGAACCCACGAAATTTACAAGAAAAGAGAGGAAGAGAGGGATTTCCGCCAAGAGGAAGGAAGAAGAAGAAGAAGAAGAAGAGAGAAGAAGAAAGGTTAAGGCTTTGTGATTTCTTGCTCTAAGGAAGAGTTTTTAAGAGTTTTATCAAAAGGAAAGGGAAAGATCAAGCTTCTTTTAGAAACCAAAGGGAATTTTCGTGGGTATCATCTCTAAGGTAAGAAAAAGTGGAATCTTTTGGATTTATAGATGGGTTTTGGTTAGAATGGCTTAGGAAAGTTATGGGTAAAGTTAGATAGGTTAAATTCCATGCTTTCCCCTCCTTAGAATGTCCAATTTTGATTTCTCATATTTCTTCTGGAATTTGGTGGGTATTGCTAAAGGGAATCGAAGGAGGGAAGTGGAGCAATGGGAGAGGCATTTGGAACAAGGTCTTCAAGCAAGGAATCAAGGTGGATGACATTTTTATATTTGAATAATAGGCTATTAAATATTCTCTCATAAATGCAATAAATGTTCTTCCAGCTACTTTCTTTTAAGTGAGCAATTATGGTTCTTTAAGATGATTGAAAATTTGCTCTATGTTGTTGTTGGGTGTGAACTTTGGAAATAATCTTAAATTGTTGTGCAAGTATTGTATCGATTGCTTTTAATTGAGTTGAAATATGGTTATTATAATTGGTATGAACATTGGGTTGTGGAATTGTATGAATTGGAAATTATGTCAAGTGCATGAATTCAAGTTTTCGAGAATGGGTCAATTGGGCCAAATATTTTCCATGCATGAATTACATGTTATGTGGGTTCGGTATAGTCCATCCAAGAAATTGTCATGTACACGTCAACCAAGTCAAGGCTTTTCCCGCCTGCCCACTAGTGGCACGGAATTCCCTTTGGGATTTCCTCAAGTTTGTGTCTACACAAGACCCTCATAAGGAATTATGTAGTCTGCCATGATTATGGACTTACCAAGCCATTTGTGATGTGTTTGTGTGTTTGCATGTATTGACAAGTTTTAAAAAATGTTTGACTTATGAGAATTGTGATTGTGTTTTAACAAAGTCGAGAAATTTATGTTTTATGGATAATTGTGAGAAATTGATATGATTATAAACGTTTTAAATGATTTTTGCTTATTACCGAATATAAACGTATTATCCATGAGCGTAAGCTCACCCCCTCCCATTCCTTCCCATCTCCAGTGAAGAACACGAGATCGAAAATTGAGTTTAGAGGCATTGCTCCAAAATTGGATATTTTTGTATTTCAAGTTAACTTTTGAGAATCAATGCTTTAGATGCATTTTGGGCAAATGTTTTTTTTGTAAGATGTATTTTGAATTTTGATGTAAGTGGCTTAAAATGCCCTCTAAAGCTTTGTAATAACTTATATTGTTCATATAAATGCAAGAATGTTGAGTTTTAATGTATTTTGTACAATTCATATATGTTTTATCACAATGCATTGTTGTATGGTTTGAATTTGACAAGAAGAGGGAAGATGTTTTGTTTTATAGTTTGGATATGATTAGAATGCTAAGAGTGTGTGGCTACTATCGAAGTTGACCCTTTGGAATATTTGGATTGGTTGGTGTTATGAGAGATTGAAGATTTAGGTTTTTATGCAGGTACTTGAGTTAGGTTGAATTGAATTGAAGTTTGGATAGTGAATTTTTAAAAGAGGTGCTGTCAAATTTTTGTAAAATTTGACAAAACCTTTGATAGTGATTTAGACCCCCTTAGTGTTTGAATTAAATTGGGAGGTCTTCTTGAAGAATGTAGCATACGTTTAGAGCTTTCTAATGGTGTATAATGTGCCTTAATAGGAGTTAGGAGTAAAAACTTATGGGGGTTAAATCTATATCAGTTACTGTTCATGTGGCTATTTCACTGTTTCATTGGTCATTATAGGAGCAATACATTTGAGTGAGTTTTTACCTCCTTTAATGACGGAATTGATTTTTGAATCCTTAATGAAATTTGTAGGTCATCTTGTTAGCTTTCCATTGAGGTATAATATCAAGTTTTAGGACTTTGGAGTAAGAAGTTATGAGGTTTGAAAGGTGACAGTTACTATGGACCTTGTTTATTAAACTTGTGTGCTTGTGATAGCCTTGATGACTAAGGATTGAAATCCATGGTTTTGATGAACTAATTAAGCTATAAATTGTGAAGTTGGTGAGTGAACTTGGAATTTGAAGTGGTTATGCTTTAGAATAAGTTAAATTTGTGAAGTATACAAGTGGTTATGAAGTTAGGTTGAAGGTGAGATGTTTGGAAGAGGCATTGGAGTTTTGAAAAACCCAATGTCCGTTAAACGGACATGGATGTCTATTAAACGGACATCCTTGGGTGCAAAAACACCCCTTGGCCAGTTCATGTCCATTAAACAGACTTGTATGTTCATTTAACGGACATTCTCAGATCATTTGGGCCACTTTCACCCGAACGTGTACGTTAAACGGACATGGATGTCCGTTTAACGGATAACTACGGGAAAGATTGTGATTTTAGAAATTGTTAGAGGCCGAATATTGTTTTAGAGTCTTCATAAAAGTTGTAGTTCTAGATGTCTACTTTCTAATGATCAAAAAATGAATGAAATCCGATTTATAAATAGAAAGTTATGGTGATTGCGCCAAGAGAGGTTCAAATTGAATTCGAGTGTGAACATAATCTATTCTTTTGGGCATAACTCCCTCATCCAACCTCCAATTGAGGTGAAACTTGAACCATTAGATTTATAAGACATATAAATTTCTCTAAACAAAAATTGTACCATTTGGAGTTAAATTGATGAAGTTTACATTAAAACAAATGAGAGGTCGGTTTGAAGATCATATTCGGAGTATGAGCTCTTTTACCCTTTTTAAGCATAACTTCAGTTATATAACTCCGTTTGAAGTGATTCTTGCGTCAAGACGAACTCGAGGCATAAATCTATAATTTATATGAATAAGTCAACTCATGATTTTGGTGGTTAAATAGTGTGCACTCACCACGAGTGTGGAGTTACAGCTAAGGACCCTGGAAGTTAATAAGCACAAGGCTTCAAGACTCCAAAAGTTAGGCTCTGGGAATGGGGTCCAACATCACAGGTGGTTAGAGATAAAGATTCTACCTTTAAGCTATCTTTCATTTCATAAGCAATGGAAGTTGGAATAGGCATTGTGTTACCCCTAATTGAAGTATGATATGTGCTTAATTGATTGTATATTTATTCCATAACACTTAGTGGTTAATGCTATTAAATGTTTAGGAAACCCACTTTGGTTCATATTTGGTTTTAGGTACAAGTTGGAAGCATAAGAGCTAAAGTGAGTTAAAAGTGCATTCTTTAAGCCATCCTCTTGATGTTCAAAATCAATTGTCTTTGTGGAGCAAGAAGGAGATGGATTGGGGTGAATATGGAAAAGAATATCCAAGGAAATGAAGCTTTCAAGATAATTTGGAAAATACACGATCGTGTATCCATTAAAAAGATAAATGTTTGACTTACATAGTTGGTCACACAACCATATACTGATAGTTATGCATTAATGTGTATTTTTTTTAAGTATTTGGCATGTGTTTCTTGCATAATAGGTTAGTATTATTGTGTTTTGTGTGTTTTTGTTTAGTTTGATCTTCATGGTTATTCTTTTATGTTTGATGTTGGTTTAAGGTAAGAATTGATCATTTTGGTGTAGGAATGGAGGGTACCTGGACACCTTTGTGATTGAGCTAAGGAACAAGAGAAGAGAAGAGGAGAGAAGTGGAGTTGCTGAAGAACAAAAACCCACAACTGTGGGAAAGGGCATGTTTCCCACGATCGTGGGAAATCTATGGAGAAAATTTCTATCATATTAACCTATGATCATGGGAAGCGCAAGGATAATTCCCACGATCGTGGGATTCTTACCCTGAGGAGTTATTTGGGTTTCACTTATTCCTTTTAGGTTTTCATGATATATAATGTCACAAATCCCTAGGGCTAAAGGAGTTGTGGAAACTAGCCTCTAGGAGCTAAAAGATATATTAAGAGCCTAGAGATAGCTGGAGAATCAAGGTTTTTCATTCCCAATTGAGCAAAGAGCATTCCATCATCCAGATTTTCCATATTCGGGCAAAGAAAAGGAGAAGCTCACCTCGTCTAGTTCTTATTTCCATTTTTTCTCTTATAACATGTTTATCATGGATTGCTTGGTTAATGAGTTTGGTAATCTGTGTTGAATGTATAACGAGATTGACATTTAATAGACCTTTAAATAACAAGTTATCGATTTATTAGGAAGCAATTTCAATAGATTGATACACTGTCTATAGGATAGCTTCATATCTAGTTGAATGTTTGGGAAAATATTTACACATAGAGAGATCCCAATGTTAATCCTAATTTATTTAACTAGTGAGATTTAGTTGCACCTTATACAAACATTCTACAATGGTGTAAATAAGAAAACAAGAGGAACTATAGATGCAGCTAATGAAGGTTCTTTAATGAGAAAAACTCCTGATGCAACTCATGGTCTTTTGGAAGAGTTAGTAAGCAATAGTTATATGTGGTCAAGCAAGAGGAGTAGATAGGGGCAAAAGGAGCAAAAAGGTATGATCCCAATTGATTCTGTTATAGCTTTACAGGCACAGATTATAGACCTCACTAAGCAATTGAGCAACATGTAAGGAACATCTTCTTCTACAGCTAAAGCTATGCAATCATAGTGTGAGTTATGTGGATAGGACAACCATTACATAGCAAAATGTTTCTTGTTGGGAGCTAGTAGCACTAAACAGGTCAGTTACTTGGGCCAACTATAGCAAGTTAACAATCTATACTCTAATACTTAAAATCTGGGGTAAAAAAACTATCTAAATTTTTCTTGGAGTACTAACAATATAGGTGGCCAAGTAAGACCGTAAGGACCTCCTAGATTTTAGCAAGACCGACTTGGATCTTTGGAGAACAAAATGGATAACTTGATGGATATTTTGGGGTCCAAACTAGCAAATCAAGAAGAGAAATAAAAGAGGATGTTTTTGAACCAGGAGGAAAGTCAAAAGAGGATTGAGGCAAAGTTTGATCAAATCGTGAAGAACCATGCCTCATTTATCCACAACATGGAGATATAGGTAGGTCAACTTGCTAATTTGTTATCCTTTAGAAGTGTAGGTAGCCTACCAAGCAATACCGAGGCCAACTTAAGGGAACAACTCAAGGATATCATACTTTGAAGTGACAAGTAGATAGAAGAACCAAGTGTGTAAAAGGATAGCGAAGAAAAGGGAAAAGGACAGGAGAAT
Organism: Erythroxylum havanense; assembly: GCA_024752395.1. Lineage (NCBI taxonomy): Eukaryota > Viridiplantae > Streptophyta > Magnoliopsida > Malpighiales > Erythroxylaceae > Erythroxylum > Erythroxylum havanense. The sequence goes on from JANTNU010345527.1 coordinate 10,552, forward strand.
TAAGAAGAGGAAGAACAAGAGAGACCTTATGTGCCACCACCACCCTACAAGCCTAAACTTCTATAACCACGAAGGATGAGACAACATTAGGTGGACACACAATTTTCCAAGTTTTTGGAGAAACTGAAAAAGCTTTAGATCAACTTGTCATTGGTGGAGGCTTTAGAGTCCATGCCTAAGTATGCAAAGTTTCTTAAGGACATATTGACACACAAATGCACTTAGAAGGACAATCAGAAGGTAAATTTGATGGAGAATTGTAGTTTGATTATTTGAAGCACGATGCCTTCAAAACTACAAGATCTAAGGAGTTTTATGATTCCATGTGTTGTTGGTGACTTTGAATTTTTTAAATGCTTATGTGATTTAGGTGTAAGCATTAACTTGATGCCTTTTCTGTTTTTAGGAAATTAGGACTAAGAGAGGTCAAGTCAACATCAATGTTAATTTAACTTGCAGATCAATCCATCAAAAGGCCATATGGAGTTGTAGATGATGTGTTGGTAAAAGTGGATAAATTTGTTATTCCCGTTGATTTTGTTGTGTTGGATTTTGAAGCTGATAAAAATTGTCCATTAATTTTAGGTAGGCCCCTTATGAATACTGGTAGGGCATTAGTTGATGAGTATGAGGGAAAACTTGTTTTGAGAATTGGTGATGAGTAGGTTGAATTTAACATGTCTAAATCCTTAAAGAAACTGATGGATGGTAAAGTATGTATGAAGATTGATGTTGTGGATGAATGTGTGAAGGAGGTTGAAGAGGAAGTTCATGAAGTTACTAAAGTGCACATGGATGAGAGTGTAAAAGAAGATAATTATGTAAGGAAGTCGAGTTAGAGAAGTTGGAGAGAAAATATACGCCTACACCACCTTCCATTATTAAGTCCCCCGCTTTAGAGCTTAAACCCTTATCCATCATTATCTCAAACTAATTGGATTGTGACTAAGAAGAGAAAGTGGTGGAGACCATTAGGAAGAGGATGAGAGCTATGGGATGGAAAATTTATGATATTAAGGGGATTAGCCCCAATGTAGTGATGCATAGGATTAACCTAGAAGTAGGATATAAAATTGTGAGGGAGTGATAAAGAAAGTTAAATCTAAATATGCAAGAAGTTGTGAAGAAGGAGGTAGTGAGGTTGTTGGATGCAAGAATTATTTATCCCATTTTAGATAGTGAGTGGGTGAGTCTGGTATAGTGGGTGAGTCCAGTATAGTGTGTGCCTAAGAAGGGAGGTATGATAGTGATAGAAAATGAAAAAGTGAAAATATTTCTACTAGGACCATCACAAGTTAGAGAGTATGTATTGATTACTGAAAGCTCTATTTGGCCACCAAGAAAGATCACTTCCCTTTACCTTTTTTTGGACCAAATGATTGATAGGGTGACTAGCCATGCATTTTACTATTTTTTTATGGATACTAAAAGTACAATTAGGAGGTTATATACCCGCAAGATCAATAATAGACCATTTTTACTTACCCTTATGGGACTTTTTCTTATAGAAGGATGCCTTTCGGTTTATGCAATGCACCTGCCACATTCCAAAGGTGCATGATGGCCATATTCGTGGACATGAATGAAAACACCATAGAGGTATTTATGGATGACTTCTCTGTCTTTGGAGATTTTTTTTTATCATTACTTATTTAATTTAGATAAAGTGCTTCAAAGATGTGAGAAATCTCATCTAGTCTTAAACTGGGAGAAGTGTCACTTCATGATCCAAAAGGGAATAGTATTGGGCTATAAAATCTTGTGCAAGGGATTAAAGCGAATTGAGCTAAAGTTGAAGTAATTGAAAAGCTACCACCTCCCACCAACATCAAGGGCATACGAGCCTTCCTTGGTCTTGCAGTGTTCTACAGGTAGTTCATCAAGGATTTTTCTCTTATTGCTAGACCTTTAACTCATTTATTAGTTAAAGATGTGACTTTTGTATTTGATTAGATGCTTTTAATAGGTTGAAAAAGGAATTGACGATAACACCCATTCTGATGTTGCTGAATTAGTCTCTTCCTTTCAAGATTATGTGCGATGTAAGTGATCATTGTTGGAGTTATGTAAATATAGTGCCCTGGAAAGCAAGTGTATTTACATGTAACTTTATCTTCTTCAGTTACAGTT
>JANTNU010345823.1:0-12678 GCA_024752395.1 Erythroxylum havanense
AGGAGCAGAGAAATTGTGGAAAATTCCATTCTCCTCACAGAATATTCTAAACTTCTCATTCTCAAATTCTCCACCATAATCACTCCTGATACTAGCTATTGACATTCCTTTTTCATTCTGTAACTTTCTGGAAAGGGTCCTAAAATACTTAAAGACTCATCTTTGTGTGACAAAAATAATATCCAACAAAATCTAGTAAAGTCATCAACAATAACAACTCCATTTTTTTTCCGCCAAGACTCATTGTCCTAGTTGGACCAAATAAATCCATATGTAACAACTCTATAAGTCTAGATGATGTTACAAAATTTTTAGAAGAAAACAATGTTTTGACTTGTTTTCCTTTCTGAAAACTTTCACAAAAGAATTCCTTGTCAAAACTTATTTTTAGTAAACCTCTTACCAAATCATGCTTTAACAACTTTGAAATATATTTAAAATTGACATGACCTAGCTTTTTATGCCAGATTAGTCTTTCTTCTTCAGTTGATAAAAAAACATGAAACATTTTGATTTTGAAAATCTTCTAAATCAATTTTGTAAAGATTATTTCGTCTTTTGGCAGAAAAGAATATAGACCCATCTTTGTTTCTGACTTCACAAAGATTTTGATTGAACATAACTTCAAAACCAGAATCACACAATTGACTGACACTAATCAAGTTGTGTTTCATACCATTAACAAGTAGCACATTATCAATACATGCAAAGGAATCTTTACCTATTTTATCGATTCCAATTATCTTGCCCTGCTGGTTGTCTCCAAAAGTTACTAATCCTCCCTTCTTATTTTGAAGATTTAGGAACATAGACCTTCTTCCCGTCATGTGTCGTGAGCATCCACTGTCCAAATACCAATGGTGCTTGCTGCCTCTTCCAAGGAAGGATATCTGTAGGAGATATTATTTTATTCATCGGTACCCATATTTTCTTGGGTCCTTTTGGGTTAGTAAAATGCACAGAATGATAGTGATACATTTTATAAGTTTGTTGATGAAAATGAGATTGTTGAAACTTCTTTTTCTGTTGAGACCTTTCTCTAGTAAACCTTAATCCAGTTTTATCACTCGGATGTCTACACTTTCCTAACATATCATTCATTTTCTTTGTACTTTCAGTGAAGGTAGCAAGATCAGCTGAAAGACTCTTGATTCTAATTTTCAGTTGATTAATCTCTTCAGATCTATCTATTACTTTATTTTTCTGACTTTCCTCTACTTGCTTCTTTAAGCATGTATTCTCTCTTTATTTCTTCAGTATGTTTCAGATTTTCTACATACTTTTTCTTCAACAATTTGTACTATTTCAGAATAGCATGAGAATCTTCTAGTAAATCATCATATTTAGAAGTTACCTACTCATCACTTTCCTCTTCGGCTACTAGGCATATATTTGCATGTTCTGATGTCTCGGAGCTTGTATCTGATTCGGATGAATTTAAATCCTCCCAAGTTGCCATCATGCTTTTCTTGCCTTCTCTACTCTTCTTTGGTTTCTTCTTCAATGTTGGACACTCGAACTTGTAATGTCCTGGTTTGTTGCACTCGTAGCATATGATGGAAGTCTTCTTTGTCTTCCCATCATCTTTTCCGTTCTTTTTAAGGAATTGATTTCCTTTGGACTTCTTCTTCCACTTTCGTCTGATCTTTCTGGAAATGAAAGATAGCTCATCATTTTCTTCACTCGACTCCTGTTCTGACTCACTGGAATCATCATTCTCTGATTCTTCAATCTTTAGTGCTTTTGATGAATTCCTCTTCCTTTGAGTCTTGTGATTCTTTTGTTTGGCCTTCAGTGCTATTGACTTGTCCCGTTTGGGCTTGTCTTCAGTATCAAGCTCAACGTCATGTATTTTCAACAATCCAAGCAGTTCGTCAAGCTTTAATACGCTTAAATCCTTCACTTCCTGTACAGCAGTAACTTTTGGTCTCCACCTCCTTGGTAGAATTCTTAAGATCTTACGAACGTGGTCTTGGTTGTCGTAAGTTCTTCCAAGAGCTTTTTGTCCATTGATAATTGTTTGAAATCTTCCAAACATTTGATCAATAGAATCTTCATCTTTCATTTTGAACAGCTCGTACTAGTGCACAAGAATACTTATCTTGGATTCTTTGACTTGGTTTGTATCTTCATGTGCGATGGATAACGTATCCCACATCTCCTTCGCAGTATCGCATCCATGGACTTTGTCGTACTCATTTCTGCTTAGGGCACAACTCAAGAAGAACTTTGCTTTAGAGTTCAGTTGAAATCTCGCCTTCTGATCAGCCATCCATCTGATTTGTGGAATAAGATTTCCTTCTTCATCTGCTAGAGTGTATGGTCCATTCTCTATTACGTCTCAAAGGTCAACATGAGTAGATTCGATAAACAACCGCATCCTATCTTTCTAGTAGTGATAGTCTTCTTCGTTAAATGCCGAAGGTCTAGTGACTAAGGCACCTGCAGCTATGTATGTATGTGATTCCGCCATAATCTTTAATCCATACGTTGTTAATGTGATCCCTGGACACCAAGCTCTGATACCAATTGAAGTGAATTACACGTTAATACAAAACTTATTAAATGATATGCAAATGCACAAGAAGGGGGTTGAATTGTGTATTTTTCCTTTTTTTTTAAAAACCCTTTGAAAACGTTTTGTTAAAAGAAACTTGTTCTTTTCACAAGAACTACTGAAAATCAAAGTTATAAAGTATTTTTCGAAAACTTGTATAAAAACTTAGTAAGATTGAAAAATTGAAAGATAAGAGAGATAAAGGGTAGAGAGATGTTGACGTAGTAATTTTATACTGGTTCACCCTAAACCGTAGGCTACGTTCAGTCCTCAGATGTCTTTCTGAGATTTCACTATCTCTCAAAACTTTTACAAGTATTCTTTTTCTCCGAGCCTCTTCAGGTCTCTTACAATCAGTATTCTTTCACACTTATCCTCTGCAAGCTATTTGTACAACTTTCAACTGAAAGATATTTGAGATTTGTTATAGAAAAGAATAGCTCTAAGTTTCGCATAATAATTTCTCTCAAGTAAGCTTTTATAACTCGTTGTAAATCTTGTAACTTCTCGTAACGTGTAACTGTTTAATCTTCGACTTCGACTCATATTTATAGTCTTCGTCTTCAACTGCTTCTTGATTCTTGATTCTTGCTTCTTTCAAGAAATGATTATTCAGTTGAGTTCTGTGACTAACTCAAACTGATTCTTGATTCTGACGTGATTTGCTTCCATCTTCTTTTCATTGTCTGCTATTGCTTTTGTTTGTTTTTCTCATTCGTCTTCTTTTGCTTCCGTCTGTTTTTCTCATTCGTCTGTTTTTGATTCCGTCTGTTTTTTTCTCATTCGTCTGATTTTTCTATCATCTATTTTTCAACGTAGCTTCCGTCTGTTTTTACTTTCGTCTGCTTTTGCTTCCGTCTGTTTTTCTCATTCGTCTGCTTTTCTATCGTCTGTTTTTTAACGTAGCTTCCGTCTGTTTTTGCTTCCATCTGCTTTTGCTTTCGTCTGCTTTTGGCTTCTGTCTGCTTTTGCTTCCATCTGTTTTTCTTCTATTGTCTGCTTTTTTACTTCCGTCTGTTTTTCGTCTTTCTTCTGCTTTTCAACTTCCGTCTGTTTTTCAGTATTATTTGTACTTTATCAAAATCATTTATGTAAAGTCATTTTGACTTAACAAAAGTGATTTCATATGTATGGAGACAACTAAAGTCCTATGAGTTGATTATTCGATACATGATTCAGAGCTAGTATAGTAGTGATTGTTTTGAAGTTTGGAGACAATATATGTAAAGGAACATCTGGGATGTATATATACAATTACAGATCATAAAAGTTTCAGGCAGTCACTGAATTGAGAGAATTGAATATGAGATCGAGAAGATTGATATAAATACCGAAAGACCATGATTGTATAAGTGAGAAATTCCAAGTAAGGCTACATGTTATATCAGATACCTTAAGCAGAAATTCGATATTGAGGACTATCAGAACCAGAGTAAAAAGAAGCATGAAATGTGGGGCTTGGTTTATCCCAAATTGAGGAATTCATGAATTGTGAATTTGTTTGAGAGATTGAAAATAGATTTGAATTTTGGGTTCGAATAGGAAGATGATGCACTGTGATCGAAATAAGAAGTATAAGTACCAATAAAGATAATTGAATAAAGAGATTGTCAGAGGGGCATAAATAACAACTTATGATATTCATCCTAGCAGGAATACGCTAAGACAACGTTTGATGGCTAAAGAGGTAGAAGCAAAAGATGAAATATTTTCGAGAGTACCACTTTCTCAAAGTGTGCTTAGATTGAGTGCAAAATTTGCTCAGGTTAAGATAAAGAATTAACTAAGTTTGAATTGTTTTGGTCCAAATAAATATATTGAGAATCAGACCATTGACTTGTGAGTTAGTATTACCAATAAAGACGTCTTCGATTCGTAATGTAAGTATGTTAAGAGATATCAACATGTTCTGATATTGATGTTATCGATACAGGAAGTGAGAAAATTGTCAGTAATCTGAAACATAATGAGGAACTCGTTAAGAAAGTGAATGATTGAATAAGTGATTGAAAGACCAAGTGAGTCTTTTGACTATGATCATTTGAAAGAAAGAATTCAAGTTAATAAGTTACTAAGGAGACTGAGGAAAACATAAGACAATGTTACCTCTATTTGGTTGACCACTCAGGTAAGAATTTCGAGGATGAAATTCTTTAAGAGGGAAGAGTTGTTGGACCCCAAACTTTTCTTAGAAGGTTATAACTAATAAATGAGAAATGTGGATAGATTCATATTTTTCTTTGGTGCTTTTAGTGGATAAGAGATTTCGAAATGGGAAGAATTAAGATGAAAGTTAGAAGTAGACTGAAAGCCAAAAAAGAAGTTACATTTGTGTAGTAAGTTGATGAAGAAGATGTATTTATAGGTGTATATTCTGTAATTGGTGTTCATGATTAATCATGGATTATAATTTCTTTATGGATGATATTGATTTGAAATGGATTTGAGAATGAGGAGTAAATGAAGTAGAAAAGGTGATCTTGGTATGAGTTGTGTTAAAGAAAGACTGTGAAATTAAATGGGTGATTGATCTGGAAAATGTTCACGGAGTATGCTTCAATCTTTTAGCCACAACTTTTTCTCTAGTTATCCAAACGAGATGATTCTTGATTTGGATTAAATTAGAAAATATGCCTACATTTCTTATGAAGATATCGAATTTAAATTATGTCTTTAAGAATATCAAAACTTATCATGAAATTGAAAACTGGGTGCAGTACATTGGGGAATGAATGTAAAATTCGTGTTCTGAATTCGAGGAAAATTCTAGATCTGACGATCACACTTGCAGCGGCCGCTCGGCAAGAAAACGACAGAAAGTGGGACCTTAAGGAGGCGCTTGATCGCCGCTGGCCTGAAAAACACCGGCATAGTTTCGTTAGGATTTACAAATAGGCGCGACATATTCTATTAGCATTTGAGCATCTTTTCGTTCAAAAAACTTTTTTTTGCTAATGTCTATAGGCTTTTTTACTACAAATTAAAATTGAGATTTATTTATATTTCAGCCGTTAACAAAAGTTATATAAATAAAGTCCCCGATTTGATGTCCGGTCCGAATTTCAAAATCTTACTTGGCGGCAAACGTTAGAGATAAAGGGCGAATTGAACTTGCATTGCTAGCTATTTAAACGAGCGGACAAGCACACAAGAGCTATTGCGATATAAAAAGATAGATATAAAAATTTTCCCAAATTCTGATCTTCTGCAGGAGGGATCGTAAATCGACGGTCATCTGCCGATTTAAGAAACTGCGGCGGCTTCCACTCAAGCGCAGTGACAATTATAGTACGCAAACTTTCCCATGTGGAGCAGCGGATCATCCATTGATCTCCCAGTCGCCTTCGCCAGAGCCGGTGCCCAGGGCTTCAAAAAGGCTTCGGAGAGCATTGGTCCGACAATTCTTCCCATTCGAGGATCGATGCCTGACATGTCGAATCCCTTTGTATCGATGACCTGCAAGCTTACTCCACCCTCTTTAAATTGCGTGTCGAAAAAGGTCTTTACATCTAACATCTCAGATCGGCTGGCATCGTCCGGGATAATAAGAATGTAATGGCCCAGCGTGCCCGGGCGAACAGACTCCATAAAACTGTGGAAGAAGTCGGCACCGTCAACTATATGGATATCGAACCCAAATCTCTCCTGCAAGACGCACAGCCCGAACGCATGAGAAACGATCCCTGCGGACCCTGAGGCGATGAAATAGAGCGGATTATCCTCGGCGAAGTCTGCGGCAAACGCTTCTCCGGGCAGCACGCCCTTTTCGGCCGCATGAAACAAGGCGGTTGGAAGAGCCTCTAGAGACGAAAGAAGAGCTGGCAGCAGCTTCCAGTTCTCCCTCGCTTCCAAAACGCCCCCAAGAAAACACGCCATCAGCATGTGGATCGCATGGAAAGCTTGGGTTGTTTTTCCGGTGAAGAACGCCCGATGACCGAAGGAAGCAAGTACAGTGTCCTCGGATTTCGTGAAGACGACTGATTTGCAGGCCTTGCCCTTCAAGAACGCAGCTGCTGCGACCGTTTCCGGCGTCCTCCCAGACTTCGAAGACAGCAACACCAGCGTATTTGCATCATCCGCCATCCACGGGTTGGTACGCATGAGGTTCACGAACGTGGCGGAGGCAAATTCGGCATATCGAAGGTTCCATCCGACCTCGTCAGTGTACCGCTTCAAACTCCTCCCGATTGCCAGCCCCGCACCGGCAGAGACGAACAGGACGCGCTCAATACCCAATGAGGTGACACGTCCAAATTCTGCAACTGCCTTAAACTGTTGGATCGTCGTGTACAGCTGTCCAAAAATCTCAGCCGCGCTGGTAGATGAAGGTGCATACAGCAAATCCATTGTGCAGCTTCGAATCAGATTGCTATCGCAAGTTGAGTGGGAATATATTATGTGTGATGCGTCGCTATGTGTTGATTAATTGGTGCATGTCCGAGGCTAGGGCGGACTTTATTTATGCCACTCAGCGGGGGGGGATCAGACGTCAATGCTTACGCTGGATGTTCAAATTTCGCCGCGATTTCATCAGCGTCAGGCTGCGCCGGCTCCTACTCACCACCAGGGTGACTACGAAACACGAGATAAAAAAGATGAATAATTGACGGGCAAGCCGAAAAGCCATCTGCGCAACGTGTAGAATATAGAGAAAATAGGAAGAGAAACCTTGTCTTTCTCGTTCATCATATGCGATTATATACACCAGACTCCTAAACAAAGTAAACTTCTAAAATTGAGCAACAAGAAATCTCTAAAATAGGAAAAAGTATCAATACAGATATATACAAAATAATATCCCAAAATATGTCTAATATCCCCCCTTAAGTTGGAGCATAAATATCCATAATGTCCAACTTGTGAAGAAAAAAATCAAACTTGTCTCTGCACAAAGCCTTTATAAAAATATCAACAAGCTGAGCCGAAATATGCATATACACTATGACAATATTCCCAGCATTTATCTCATAACAAATGAAGTGACAATCGACTTCTATGTGCTTCATACGATCATGATAAACTGGGTTAGCAGCTATGTGCATCATTGCCTAACTATCACAATAGAGACGCATAGGTCTAGAACGAGCAACACCAAGAAAATCCAACAAACTCTGCAGCCACTTAAGTTCACAAGTTGTGATTGTCATAGCTCGGTACTCAGCTTCAGCAAAGGAACGGGAAACAATCTTTTGCTTCTTAGTTTCCCAAAAAATGGGTGAATTACCCAAGAGAATGAAATAACCAATCAAAGACTTTCGTGTCAAGGGACAACTAGCCCAATCGGAATCACAATAAGCATACAGATTCATATCACAATTTGAACCCAAAAAATATGCCTTGTCTTGGATTGCCCTTCAAATACTGCACAACACGCAAAGCTGCATCCTAATGATCTTGCTTCGGCTACTGCATAAATTGAGCAAGAGTATGAATACAATAAGACAGCTCGGGGTGAGTGATAGTCAAATAAATAAGTCGTCCCACCAAGCGTCTATATGGAGTTGGATCTTTCAAACTCGCACCAGTAGCAAGAGCTAGTTTGTGGTTTTGTTCAAGTGGAGTTGCAACCGGTTTAGCCCCTAATACACCAGTTTCAGATATGATATCCAATGCATATTTACGTTGGCATAAGAATATACCATCAGAATTACGAGCCACCTCTATCCCTAAGAAATACTCAAGAGATCCCAAGTCTTTCATTCGAAAACATTGGCTCAAATAATCTTTGAATCGCTAGACAGTTACATCATCATTCCCAAAAGTAATGAGATCATCAACGTAGATTAAAATATTTAACTGAACATCCCCATCCCGAAATTGAAAAAAAGAGTAATCGGAGACTGATTGCAGAAAGCCAAACTTTTTCAAGGATTCTGCCAGCTTAGTAAACCAACACCGAGGAGCCTGTCTCAATCCATACAAGGATTTTTGAAGTTTACAAATCTTGCCCAAAGAAGAAGAAGCGAAACCCGGTGGCATCTTTGCGTACACTTCTTCATCGAGATCACCATGCAAAAATACATTTTGCACATTCATTCGATGCAAACTTCAGTTCTTCGCAACGACAACAGCAAGTAAAGTACGCACTGTAACCATTTTCACTGTGGGAGCAAAAGTCTCATGATAGTCGATTCCTTCAACCTGATTATTGCCAAGAATCACTAATCGTGCTTTACATCACTCAATGCTTCAATCATAGATATTTAATTCTATAAACCCACTTGCTTCCAATTGCTTTCTTCCCTAGTGGCAAATCCACTACTGTCCATTTGCCATTGTCCTCAAGAGCTTTTATTTCACTTCTCATTGCCTCTCTCCAACAATTTTCTTTGACAGCTTCAGCATATGAAGTAGGTTCAAGTCCCAGAGTAATACTTGCCAAAAAGCACCGGTGTTGCAAGGAAATCTTATCATAATTCACAAAATTTGATATAGGATAGAGAGTACCTGAGGAAGTTGATTGGAGTGGTGAGCACGCAGAGGAGCTTAATTTGATGGTGTGAGTCACATAGTCTTTTAAACGAACAGAAGGTAATTTAACTCGTTGTCCCTTTCTTAAGGGTTCTTCCGAAGCATCATCATTTCCCACACTATTATTTTCTAAGTTTCCCTCTCCAGTGCTTGCGTTCACAGCAGTCAAGGTCTCTACATCATAAGTTTCTTCAACTTCTCTACCCTTTTCGATGACTTGGGCTTCCCCATCAACATTGCCTGATTCCTCACTATCACCATGCCATCCTTGAGCACTAGATTTGTTCAAATCATCAACAAAAACATTTTTATTGGCATACGGAAAATCAGTTTCAACAAAAACCACATCTCTTGAAACAAAATATTCACAAGTCTCCAAGTCATAAAACCTCCATCCTTTCTTTCCAAGTCATAAAACCTCCATCCTTTCTTTCCAAATGGATACCCAACAAAATGCATTTGCGACTCCGACTAGCGAATTTATCTTTATCTCGATTCAAATGATGACTATAACAAAGACATCCAAATGTTTAAACATTTTGTAAGATGGTTGTTGTCCAAATAGAATTTCATAGGGAGTTTTACCATTTATAAGCAGAGATGGAGTTCTATTAATTAAATACCCAACTGTAAGAACACACTCACCCCAAAACTCAATGGGCAATTGTGCTTGAAATTGCATTGCTCGTGCCACGTTTAGAATATGGCGATGTTTTCTTTCCACTCTCCCATTCTTTTGAGGAGTCCCAACGCAAGAAGTTTGATGGAGAATACCATTTTCATCAAAGTAATTTTTCAAACTCACAAATTCATTTCCGTTGTCACTTCTAATAGTTTTCAAATTTTGCTTAAATTGCCTTTGAATCATTACCATGAAATTCTTAAGAACAATACCTACCTCATGTTTTCCATTCAACAAGTATATCCACACAGAACAATCATCCACAATAGTCAAAAAATAATTTGCTCCACAAGAAGTTAGAACTCTATACGGTCCCCACAAATCACAATGTATCAAATAAAAACATTCTTTGGCTTTATTGTCACTAGAAGAAAACACTTCTCTTGTTTGCTTAGCTCTAAAACAAATATCACAAGCCGTATTATTATCTTTATCAAAATGAACTATTTCAGGAATCAATTCTAACACCTTAGAAGAGGGGTATCCCATTTGCCTATGCCAAAGCTCAAAAGACGCAATTCTGTCCATCTTGTAAGCATGAAGTGGAGCTACTTCTTTGAGAAAATAAAGCTCCTCACATTGCTCACCTGCTCCAATCACCTTCCTCGAACTTTAGTCCTGTATAACACAAATTTTGTCAGTTAGTTGAATTACCAACTTTGAATCTCTAAGGAGCTATGATACAGAAATTAAATTGCATGTTAATTTTTGCACAAAGAGAACATACTGCAATTTTAATGCTTCTCTAAGAAAAACAGTCCCTTCTTTCACGGCCATGGTCTGCACTCCATTAGGCAACCCAACCGGACATGGCACAATGTCTCTCACATCACTTATACAAGCATATGCCCCAGTCATATGATTGGAAGCTCCGGAATCGATAATCCAGGGCAGAAGATTTTGCTTACCCATCAACCTTTCATTAGTACCATCTTTGTGAGAGCTTAGCATTCGTAGCAACGTGGCCCACTGCTCATCATTCAAACCAACAATTCCTTTTCTGTCTGTATCAGTTGTGAAAGCTCTTCCACCGTCAGTTCCAGAAGTTTGAGTTGCGTTTGCTCGTGAAAGTCCTGCCTTATCTTTTCCACCACCAGCACCGCATTTACGCCCTCTACCACATCTAAAGGAAGTCATTCGTGGTCTGTTTCCCTACCATTCAAGGTACCCTATCAATTGAAAACAAGAATTTACATCGTGTCCTTTCCCATTGCAATTTTGGCACACCACATTCTTATCCTTTTTTTCCCCCCTGAATGTCAACTTCCTGTTTGCATCACAAAGCTCATTGGATTCCCTCTTTCTTCTTTTGAACGAGTCATTGCCTGCACCCTTTCTTGTTGCACCACCATCGCGTACACTCGATTCAAATTAGGTAGGGGCTCAGTACTCAAGATATTGGAGCCTACTATTCCATAGGCTTCTTCGTCTAATCCCATTAGAAATTGATGAACCCTCTCCTCTTCACGCTTCTTTTCCAAATCAACTATCAAGTTGCATCTGCATCTAGTACAAGTACACGCCGGTATCTTATCATAATTATTCAATTCATCCCAAATCGTTTTAAGCTGACCATAATAGGCAACAATGGCCTGCCCATTCTGGTTGCAGTTCGCCAAATCTGACCTCAATTGCTGAACACGAGGTCCATTCCTAATAGAAAATCGCTCCTTGAAGTCATCCCACAAATCTTTCACAATCTCTATATGTGAAATAGTTGAGCGAAGTTTGGGTTCAACGGTATTAAACACCCATGATACCAGCATAGAGTTGACTGTCCACCAATCTTTGATTTCCAGTGCATCCTCAGCTGGTTGTTTGATCGTTCCATCAACAAAGCCATATTTCTTCTTGGCAAGGATTGCAGTCCGCATAGCTCGTGCCCATTCATCATAATTTTCTCCTCTCAATTGAACTTGAGTAACTACATTGCCTGGGTTATCATTCGAAGTAAGAGTATAAGAGTTTGAAGGTTTCTTGTCTGAGACATATTTCTGTTCTTCTTTTGATGGGTTAACCATGGCTCTGATACCATGTAGAAAATAGAAAAATAGGAAGTGAAACCTTGTCTTTCTCATTCATCATATGCGATTATATACAGCAGACTCCTAAACAAAATAAACTCCTAAAATTGAGCAACAAGAAATCTCTAAAATAGGAAAAAGTATCAATACAGATATATACAAAATAATATACCTAAAAATATGCCTAATACAATGAGGCGTTAATCAACGGCTAAATATTGACTGCCACCTTCCTAGCTTAGGGGACCCGCCAGTTCTCACGCACCACTCACGCAACCTCATATAAACAAGGGCACAAACCATCAAAGTCCTATTAGAAATCAAACTCTCCTTCTCTTTTATAAGTGTAGCTCCAAATGTATGGCTCCAAATAATTGCTTATTAGCTAAGAGTTGTAGTTGCTCAATAAGTAAGAGTTGTAGGAGTAGTAAAGTTTGATTTGTCATCCCTTGAACTTAAGACACATGTTCCTTCATTTAATGCTCCCCCCTTAATGTCATTTTATGCATGCCTTTATGTTAGGCCCCGAATTTGTTTATATGATGTTATTAAGCGTGAATTGTGCTAATTGCGTGATTATGCCTTAGTTGATTTACTTAAGTATTTTAGTGGATAATTTCGGTTTATTTGAGATGAATTAGTTACAATGTGGTTTAAATTGGACATAAAAGGGTAAAAAGTTATGAGGGTATTTTGGGGAAATGCCTTAAGTTGGAATGGACTTGAGCTTAACTAAGAGGGTAACTTAGTCTTTGTTCCCTTAGGTTTAAGAGAATAGAAGAAGGAAAAGGGAAGAAAAGAAGAAGAGGAAAGTCGCCGACGGTGGAGAGGAAGAGAAGAGGAAGAGAGTTTCGCGATTTCAGCGTGTTCCGACGGTTTGAAGCGATTTCGGGTAAGTTCTGCTTGTATTAACCTTGTTTTGGTTGGATTTAAACTTAGAGAAT
>JANTNU010346586.1:0-12672 GCA_024752395.1 Erythroxylum havanense
TGCAGATCGAGACGATTGTTGACCTTGCAAGGCATCAGAAACTTCAAGCTAGTTAGGAGCCTTGTATTAAGTTAGTACTTTAGTTAGCCTGCCAAGCATCTTATCATGGAGCATACTCATGTATTTTAGATTTTCATTTTATTTTTTATTCTGCTATATTTGGGAATATTTGTTGAATTTCCTTCGGATTGTAATGGCATGAAGCCCCTTAGGTTATGGAGTGTTTAATTCATAGATGGAATGCATGTGTAGAATGCAGGTATGTGTATGTATGTTTATGTGAGTCGAATTATGTCTATGTATGGATGTTGGGATCGGGTCCGTGGTTTGGGAGCTCGGCGCGGGCCCAACATATATAACCATGCAATCCTAATTTTGCACTATAGAAGGGCAATCAAGAGGCTAAATAGGGTATATACAGATTTGAGACACAAAAGGAGGTATATTCCTTTCCCTTTTGAGAGCATAAATAAGTAGTCTTCTTCTTTCTAGTTTAAAGGTGATAGCGAGGTTAATGAACATGTATAGGGATTGATCAATCTTAGTGATTTTCTTTTTAACTCTCTTTTAGAATTGATTATGTTATTCTATGTCTAAAGTTTGGGATTTATGTATAAACAATTTAGATAGGCTTGCTAGGTTATTCATTTATGAATTTATTAGCAAAGTCTAGATTATAATCTGTAATTGTTGTAAATTTGATTCACTTATCGTAAACTAGTTGTCACACATCCATAAGGGTAACATAGCATAGGTTAATCAACCCGAACTTATGTTGTTATTGTTTAGAATAACCTATCTTCCTATTTCATAATATGGCTGCCACATTAAATATATAGAGCTAATTCTGGGTTATCTTATAGGTAGACCTAATTAAAGAGCTTATTGTAATTAGATACAACCGAAAGGGAAATTGGGATTAACAGAGCTTGTTGTTAATCTATGGTTCATAGTTTTAAAGAGAGGTATAAGAATAACATGACAATTGATTATGCACACTCATGTGAAGGTACAGAATAAATTGTAAACTGAACTCAGACCCATTGATTTTTTATTCCATAGTTTAGTTGTATTTTTATTGCATCAATTGAATTCAACCAAATCCCCCTTATCCTATACACCAATTCATTCTTTACAAAAGTTAATCACACATCTCTGTGGATACAATCCTTTCTTACCATTACTACAAATTTAGTTGTGTGGAGTTAAGTATTATTTTCTAGTGTTTTTGAGATGCACCATTCTCCTAATGAATGACTTGAACACTTTTAAGCTTTTTCAGGGCTCTCCATAAATCTTGACAAAAATTTTATGATAGTGAAGGTTAGAGAAAAGGATATAGGCGTATGGCTTTCAACTACCATAAGGCTTCAACTTATAGACCCACCAATGAGCTACCTTGGCCTCCCAATCCTTAATAAAAAGCTTCAAATCAAGGATTGTCTTCTAACGTTAGAGAAAATCCAAAGGATAGTTAATTGTTAGAGTAATAGAACCTTAAACTTGAGGGCTATAATATAATTGACCGAGTCCATTGAAAAGATTAACCAAGACCATTGAAAGAATACCTGGATATTTTCTCTAGTTTGGTCAAGCTAATAGGAAATTCTTTGCTAAGGTTAAACGGATTGAGGTTTGCTCATTCAAGAAATCAAGTGATTTGGGAATTATGTTGGCCTCACTAGTAAATAAAACATTCATGTTAGATGGAACATGGGGAATACCCACTGATAAGGAGGTTATATAGGTTCAATGGATCCATCATTACTTCCTCAAAGGCAAGAGCTAGTGGGAAATAAAGATAAAAACAAAAAACATAAGGTTCATAAACTAGCTTTAAAGCCAAGGCACTTAATAATAGAATGCATTAGATGCAAAATTGGGAATGAAGGATAAACCTCATTGTGGTATGATAATTAGATCAAACAAGGGTCCCTATACAAAACAAATTTATTATCTGCTTATGCTCACTTATTACATGACAACTTAAGCTTTAAAGTAGGACATCAACCTTCTGGAGTTTAATGAAATCATCCTTGATTCACTACAAGAAAACAACACAATTTTTTTACGTTTAAAAACATCAAAAAATCTAAAAAAACATCACAAATAACGTCGCCAAATGTGGTGTAGGCAAAAGTTTTCTGCGAATTTTTTTATAAAATGTCACTAAAAGATTGGTCTTTTTACGAAGTTTTGTGAAAATATCACAGAAAGTCACATTCCGTGATATTTTTTAGAAATGTCACGGAAAGTCACATTTTGTGACGTTTTTGGAAACATCACAGAAAGTCACATTCTGCGACATTTTTGAAAACGCCACATAAAGTCACATTCTGCAACGTTTTTTTAAATGTCACAAAAATTACATTCTACGACTTTTTTGGAAACGTCACAAAAAGTCACATTCCGCAACATTTTTAAGATGTCACGAAATGTTGCTTTCTATGACGTTTATACAAAAACATCGCAGATAGTTGTACTATTTTTTATTATTTTTTTCATTTTTTGAAAATCATTTTAATTTAATAATTTTTAATTTTAATAATTATTTTTTAAAACACAAAAATTTTTAATTCTTATTTGTTTAATAACTATTCAATATTATTTATGAATTTTATTTATTTATTAATTCTTTAATTTTTTAGTATATCATTAATTTTAATAATTATTCACGTATCACAAGAATTTCATACCTGCAGACAATGTATTATTTAATTGCAATTTGTAAATATGTCATAATACACTAATTAATATCAAAAGTACATCATAAATGTATAGTAAATAGTCATAAGTATATAATATATCAATATGAGTAACTATATCTAACCTAAATGATATTACGTGTAGAACATAAAAGTTCCAAGAGCTTTTTTTGTTGTTCAAATTCAATTCTTTGTTGTTCGACTTCGGTAGTTAGTCAATCCTACATTTGTTCAACTTTTTTATTCAATTCATCAACTTGAGACTGCAACTCTTGATTAACCTTCTTCGAATCCTCTAGTTCGTCTCGAAGTCCCTTTCTTACCGAAGTCTTCCCTTGTGGTCAAGGCACATCTCCCATGCCAACAACGTAATCTAATATAGTGCCTAAGACTTTGTCGCACACTTCATCCTTTGTCATTGGATGACCTTTTTCTATTGAATCTGCCAATTCCTTACACATTAATCCCTGAAAATTAAGAATTAATTAGATACACAATCTCATTTAAAAAATATTTGTAAATAGACTATGCACTCACCCATTTTTCTCTGCATTCGGTAGTTGTCCATTGACCTTTACTTTCATCATAATGAGTGTGACTCTTCTCCAACTTTGTCACTCTATTGTATAGAAATATATTACTAGTAATATTTATTATAAATATTATGTAAAGACATTTGATGTATGGTTTTTAAATGGTATATCATTATAACTTATTTTTGTTCATTATAACTTATTTTGTCATTGAAATGCTTTTATCTATTCACTAGTTCAACATCTTTACCAGCACACACAAATAGGTAAAAAGAATATGGAACTATTATGTTTTTGGACTACACAAACCCTATCTCTAACATTATAATATGTACAAAATTTCTTGTTATGATTCTTGGGGAATATAAGCTGAAGTCTTGCAAGTCATCTACTCAGTGTTTTTTTTTCTTTTTCAATGGATTCCATAACTTCTTCAAATGATTTCTACAAGAAAAATAAATCAGATGTTATTGGCCAATCTTCAGTGCATAGGGAAATTCAAATATCAACATTAAGTCCAAATGAAATTAGCATAAAAATTAAAATGCAAAACTAACAATGCTCCTATAAATTCTATATCATCACTGTGGTAGTAATTCTATACAAACTAATAGGATTGAAAGTATAAAATTTATGGCTTCCACTCTCTTTCCTTTTAACTAGAACCTAATTAATAACCTGATTATATAGATAACAAAAGTTAAGAAGGATTTACCATCCTACCTTTCTTTAAATGACTTGAATTTGGAATGTGAGTATGACTAGGTTGAAACATGTATCTACAACTTATTATTTTATATTCGACTTCAAAAATGATTTCGTAATAAGTTAGGATGAATTATTAAGAGTATGATGTAGAAGGTAGATTATGTAGTTCTAGAAACAAGGATCATTCAGGCATATTTAGTGGAAATCTTATCTTAACCCAATTATTGATGACTATGAAGGGAACAAATTCTTCCAACTGCAACATAGGGCCTTGTAATGATGGTTAAACCACACCAAAGACCACATAGATGCAAGCAATAAAAATTTTAACAAAAGTTTTGGATTAACACAATGAGAAAAAGGGCAGAAGGTTGACACATAAACAAATACCAGAGAGAAAGAGCAGGCATAAAAATCCATGATTTGTCAATCTAGAACCAATAACATACCCCGAAATTGTGCCTTTTCCACAACACAGCCCATATCCAGTACCAAAAACCCATCACATAAAGTGCTGTAATAAAGGAAAAAGAGGCACTATCAACATAACTCCTAATGTCAAAAGAGCCCACATCAGAAGTCTATCTGAATTCTCCAAGTATTCAATGAAGTTTATGAGCATAAATAATTATAATATAGAAAAATAATAAATCAATAGACCTATTTGATAAGAAAGTTTGACAAATCCCTAAGAAACTGTAGTAACTTTGAAAATTATAGTCAAAATCCATTTCTAATAGTCCTGATAGAGACAAATTCAAGGGTTATGGAAAAATTTTAAAAAACAATGTCACATTTCAACATTTCAACCAGCACATCTACAACATGCCCTTCGTCCTTAACTACAATAACTAAATAAACTAGCTAAAGATGCAATGAGACTATAACCCAGTACCGAGTATAATGATCTAAAGCTTAATAATCTTGATCAACAATAAGAATCTCCAAACAAATCACCAATCCCACATTTAAAAGCATAAACAACCGTGGAACTGATCCTAGCTTAGCAAAAAAACCTACTAAGGTAATGTTCTGAAATATCACAATGAATTAATCACCAAAACAATAAATTTTTTCACTTCATGTGAATACATAAATCCTTAACAAACTCAACCTGTGGGCTTTATTTCTTAATAATTCAAGAACCAAACTTTATTATCTAAAACATATTCAATGCTAAAATTCACCAAATTCAAAACGAGAATTGCCTAAAAGAATTAAAAGAAAAAAGATCCATAAACGTAAGCGTAAGTACCTAACAAAAGCAACATTGAGAAGAAAAGCTCTTGTTGTCAAGAAGCAAACTGCAGACTCGAGCTTCAAAATTCAAACTTAACCAACCAGGTTTAGTCGTTCTATAATGTTGGACCCCAAAAATTTTCTTTTATTTTATTTACTTATTTATTTGTTTATTTATTTATTTTATAATTAAGCCTATTAATTTAGCAAGCATAAGTAGAAATTAGAATTTAGAATGGGAATGTTAGAATTAAGTTAGAGTATAGTTTGGTAGTTAATAGATTAAAGAAGCTAATAGGTGTTGCATTAAATAAAGAGGGGCATAATTGGAAGAACAAGAAAAATGAAGGGAAAAATTGGAAAACCAAGGAAAAATGTGGTCTTGGCTAAATAGAAAGAAGAGAGAATCGTGAGAGAAGAAAGAAGAGAAGAGAAAAATGTTGGAAGGAAAGAAGAAGAAGAAAATCGTGGAGAAAAGGAGAAAGAAGAAAAAGGAAGAAGATTTGGGCTAAGTTAACATAAGCTTCATCTTTCTTTGGTTGGGTAGAAGAGAAGTAGAGAATGCATTTGTGTTGGAGACAAGGAAAAGGAGGAAGAAACCCAATTTTGATTTTTGTGGGTTTTTGAACTAGGGTTTAGTTTCTCTATCCTGGATGAACTATGGGTAGATTGATTCTAAGCTCAATTTGTTATTTGCCTTTTATTCTTTAAAGCTTTATGAATTTTCCATTTGAATGTTAGTTTGAATGAAAATTTGGTTTGTTTAAGGAAAGCAAGGAAACCCTATCCAAGAGCAAGAGAAAAGGCAACTTTGAACTTGGAATTTCCAAGCATTTTAGGTGGGTAATGCAGTTATAGTTATTGTGTAAATGGGCAAATTTCTAGCCTATATGTGTATGCTTAATTGCTTATTTGTGAATTATTGTGAATGTTGGAAAATACATGATGATTCATGATTATGTTATACCTTGACATTTCGTATAAATGAAATGAGGGAAAAGCATAAGAAGCATGAAAGTATGATGAATTGAATTGTGCATGAATATTTGCTTGTGTTTGGGCAAGAGAGAAATCATTTCGTTCGTCACGTGCACATTGACTTAAGCCTTCTCCCAGCAGTCCACTTGTGGCATATGAGATCCTAAGAAATGGACTCATTTTGTTCATAGCATAAACTTCGATTTCTTCATTTCGACCTATGGGACTCTCAAGCCATTTGTCTGTGCATTTCATTTGATTTGTCAAGTATGATGTATAATTTAGTATTATGCTTTGATGGTTGAATATAAATGATATGCTATATGTGATGACATAGCTAGAATTGTCGATGATCTAATTGCAAGATTAAACGAGTTATAAATGTATATGTATAAATATACATATGCTTGATTGTGTGGCTCGTTACCGATGGCTATAAATATATTATCCACTGAGCTTTATAACTCAACCCATTATTTTTCACTCCTCAGGTAGAAAACAAGAAGATTGTTGATCCTTACAAGGCATTGGAAGCTCCAAGATAGTTAGAGATCTTTTGTAACGAAGTTAGTGACTATATTTTTGGATAGCTTTATAAGCATATCAAACATTAAGCATCCACTTGTATTTTGTATTAAGTTATTGATATGTTGGTTGATATGTAACTAAAGCTAGACTCAACTTTGTTTGATTCAGTAATGAGATTAAGAATTGAAGAAGTTCTTTGAGTATGTTTGTATTGATCTTTTAGTTGAGTTGTTAGATTGTATGTATGTGTATAACTAGTGGGTTAAATGTTGGGACTGGGTGCTGGCTTCGTTAGGTTACATCCTGATGAAGCCAGAAGTTTGTCGAGGTGAACTTTCCCTGAGAGCTACTCTCGCTTAGTCGGAGAGCTTTGCCATGGTAAAGGACAGACTTTCGTCATGGCTTATTTTTCCCAAGAGGAGCTAGTGTCCATCTGAAACTTCACTGCGGTAAAGGAATGACTTTCACTGTAGCATATTTTTCTCGAAGGGTCCTAGGTAGTGCACTCAAAGTTTCGCTGCAGCGAAGTCCTCCAGAGTTGACACTGCTAGTCTCCTTAAAATTTTGAGTTCCCAACCTCCTCCTCTTATGACCATCTTATATAGTAGCCTCGCATTACATACCGCAACCTGAGGTCCAACATGCTTGGTATCAGAGCTTAGGCTTTTTTGGGAATTCCTAGGCTTAAACTATGTAGTGATATAAATTATTAAGATGTGTGATTAATTGTTTAGATTGTGAATTGATTGATTGCATTAAGTGACATCATATCATGCATATATGTAGGAAATAAGATTAAAATGAAACATAAGCTAAATGTTAGTGCTTAAATTGACGGAGTAAGATGCTATCTCACATAAGGACACGAGGAGTTTTGCAAGGATCAATTGCATCTGACTCTCTACTAAGAAAGGAGAGTATTGATAAGTCTAGAGCCCCAAGAAATATTGAGGCTTATATAGGGCATGATAATGGGCCCTCTCAATCATAGACATATGAGTCTCCTCTTCCGCAAGAGCAAGTGCATACTCCCTTAGATCCTATACTGTTCCAAGCCTTCGCTCAAGCTTTTGTCTAGGCCGTAGGCTAGATGTTGTAGACTTCTGTTCTTGCCCCAGCTAAGAAGTGGAAGTAGTTTGTTAAGCTTAGGAAGAAAGGAGCAGTGGAATTTTCTGGAACGACTGATCCAGAAGAAGTTAAAACCTGGTTGAGGAAGATAGAAAGGATATTGGAATAAATAAACTATGAGGATGATGAAAAGGTTGAGTATGTTGTAAGTTTGCTATAGAGAGATGCTTTGCATTGGTGGGAAGGTGTGCTAGGGAGTCAGATGAAACCGCCAGTATTGACATAGAAGGGCTTCCAAGCTACCTATAAGAAGAAGTATTTTTTTAGGTTTATATCCAGTAGAAGTAGAGGGAATTCTTGAGTCTCACCTAGAGGGAGATGACAGTGAGTGAATATGAGCGTAGATTTATACAACTGTCCTAATATGCAGTTGAGATGATGATGAGTGAGGCGGCTATGTGCCATAGGTTTGAATCGGGGTTGCATTTAGCCATCAGGGAAAAAGTGGTGGTGCAGAATTTATGTAATTTTCAACAGTTAGTTGAAGCAGCATTGAGGGTTGAGAATGTTAAAAAAATAAAGAGCGCTGTGAACAGAAAGAGGATAGAGAGAGAACAGTTCAGGAGGAAGGTGGTGCTCCTAGGTCAGAGAGGAGTTCCAGGACTTTCTTCGTACATTTTGAGGATAGGAGTAGTGGCATAAGTAGGTCCAGACAGGTGAGACCTGTTTCTCATCAAGCCTCAGTAGCTAGAGGCAGTAGAAGGGGAGAGGGGGACAAGTCATCCATCCCCAAGTGTGATCATTACGGGAAGTTCCATAAAGGGGAGTGCTATAGGTTGACTGGAGTTTGTTTCAACTGTAGGGAAAAAGGGAACATAGCTAGAGAGTGCCCGCGATATGCAAGACAGGAGAGAACTCAGATGCAAGCTTCAAAAAGGGCTAAGACCGTGGGATATAAGACTGCAACTAAAGTGGGTAGTTCTGATGCAGCTAAGAAAGTGAATCCTCCAGGAAGACCGAGGAGACAAGCACCAGCTAGAGTATTTGCAATGACATGGGAGGATGCAAAGACAACTTTGAAAGTTGTGGCTAGTATGGTTAAATTATTTAATGATGATGTTATTGTTTTGATTGATCTGAGGTCTACCCATTCATTTATTTCATCAAGTAAAACTATGCATGATAGAAATTTAAGCCCATTGGATACTCCTTTGATGGTTAGTACTCTAATCGGCCAATATATTATTATTATTCAAGTTTATAGAGATTGTGAAATATGTATTGGTTGAGGAAAATTAGTGGTGGATTTAATGCCATTAAGGATGGGAGGATTAGATGTGATTTTGGGCATGGATATGTTAGAAAAATATAATGCCAGTTTAGATTGAAAACAAAAGATAGTAGAGTTTGAGTTGGATGGAGGTAGAAATGTGGTGTTTATGGGAGGCAGAAAAGAGAGCTCGCCTAGAATTATTTCAGCTCTGACAGTAGAGAAAATGATGAAGAAAGGGTGTGAAGCATTCTTGGCATATGCGGTAGACACGAAGGTAGATGGAGGGAAGTTAGGAAACATTTATGTGGTCATGGAATTCCCAGATGTATTTCCAGAGGAATAACCAAGACTACCGCCACTTAGGTAAATTGAGTTTTCCATCGAGTTTCTTCCAGGTATGGCACCGATATCGATTCTGCCTTATAGAATGGCTCTGGCAAAATTGAATGAGCTTAAAGAGCAGTTAGAATTGTTGGAAAAAGGTTATATTAGGTCTAGCTCTCCACCTTGGGGAGCCCCGGTTCTTTTTGTGAGGAAGGAAGATGGATCATTAAGGATGTGCATGGATTACCTAAAGCTCAATCATGTCATGATTAAGAATAGATATCCGTTTCCATGCATAAATGATTTGTTTCATCAATTGTAAGGGGCAAGGGTCTTCTCCAAGATAGATTTGAAATTAGGTTATCACCAGTTGAGGATAAAGGAGTCTGATGTGTCGAAGACTGCTTTTAGAACACAATATGGGCATTTTTATTTCTTAGTTATGCCTTTTGGATTAACAAATGCACCTGCAGCCTTCATGGACTTAATGAATAAGCCTTTCTTAGACCGATTTATCATTATCTTTATTGATGATATATTGGTTTATTCTAAGAGTGATAAGGAGCATAAGGAACATTTACGGATTGCTGTGGAGACATTGGGGAAGAATGAGTTGTATGCCAAATTCGATAAATGTGAATTTTGGTTAAGGAAAGTGGTGTTTCTTAAACATGTAATTTTAGAAAAAGAAGTACATGTGGATCCAAGGAAAATAGAGGTTATGGTTAAATGGGAAGCACCTAAGAATATAGCAGAAGTGAGAAGTTTCTTGGGTTTATCTGGTTATTACAGAAGATTGTAGAGGTCTTTTCCATGATAGCGACCCCACTTGCCAAATTGACAAGGAAGAATCAGAAGTCTGTGAGCACAGAGGAGTGCCAGAATGGTTTTGAGGAATCAAAAAATAGGCTCACAACTGCACCGATTTTGAGTTTGCCTTCTGGCAATGATGGATATATAGTATATAGTGATGTCTCAAGAAAGGGATTGGGTTGTGTGTTGATGCAAGGAGATAAAGTGATTGCCTATGCTTCTAGACAATTAAAACCTTATGAGATGAATTATCCTACGCATGACTTGGAGTTAGCTGTCACAATTTTTGCATTGAAAATATGGAGACACTACTTTTATGGAGTCACCACTAGGGTAATTACAGACCACAAGAGTCTTAAGTATCTCATGAACTAAAAAGAGATAAATTTAAGGTAAAAAAGGTGGTTAAAACTGTTGAAAGATTATGACTTGATGAAAGATTACAACCTAGGGAAAGTTAATGTAGTAGCAGATGCACTGAGTAGAAAATCTACTATAGAAAATATGGAGATAGTATATCTTCCTTTGTTGAAGGAATTGGTTGAACTTAAAGTGACATTAAGGCAAGCTGAATCTGGTTGTATATTAGCTAATTTTAGAATAAGACCAGTGTTGAATAAGAAGATAAGGAATTGCAGGAGCAAAATGAGTACTTGAGCAAGCTCAAAGAAGAGATTAAAAATGGTAAGCCTTCTGAAATAGAGATAAGAAAAGATAGATTGATGGTGGTAGGTAACCAACTATGTATTCCTGATTTACTAGAATTGAAGGATGAAATTCTTGATGATGTACAATATGCTCCCTATGCAATGCACCCGGGGAGTACGAGAATGTATAGAGATTTGAAAGAGAACTTTTGGTGGAATGGAATGAAGAAAGATGTTATAGAGTATGCTAGAAAATGCTTAGTATGCCAACAAGTTAAAGCAATAAATCAAGCACTTATCGGTAAGCTTAAACCTTTGTCAATTCTTGAATGAAAGTGGGAGAAGATTATGATGGATTTCTTAATAGGATTGCTAAGAACCAGTAGGAAGTATGATGCAATATGGGTGATTATTGATAGACTAACTAAGTCAGCACAATTCTTGTCAATTAGACAAGTAGATTCTTTGAATGCTTTGGCCAAGAAATACGTAGATGAAATAATCAGACTTCATGGGATTCCAAGTTCTATAGTCTTGGATAGAAATCTCAGGTTCACCTCTAGATTCTAGGAAAGTTTATAACACACCTTGGGAATTAAGTTACATCTTAGTATAACTTTCCATCCATAGACTGATGGTCGATCAAAGAGGACAATACGAACATTGAAAGCAATGTTAAGAGCTTGTGTTATGGATTTCAAAGGCTTGTGGGATGATCATTTGCCTTTAATTGAATTTTCTTACAATAATTCCTACCACTCAGGTATTCAAATGGCTCCTTATGAAGCTTTGTATAGTAGGAGGTGCAGAACTCTTATTTGTTGGGATGAGGAAGGTGAATGGAGACTTTTAAGACCTGAGTTGGTATAAGGTAAAGTTGACAAGATTAAATTGGTGAAACAGAGACTTAAACTAGCTCAGGACAGAATGAAAAGAAATATTGATGTACACCAAAAGGAAATGGAGTATAAAGATGGTGAGAAAATCATTCTTAAGACATCTCCTTGGAAAGGAGTCATAAGGTTTGGCAAGAAGGGCAAGTTGAGCCCAAGATATGTGGGTCCTTACGAGATTGTTGAGAGGATTGGACCACAAGCCTATAAGTTAGCACTGCCACCAGAATTGTCGCAGATACATAATGTCTTTCATGTTTCCATATTGAGGAGGCATAGATCAGATCCCTCTCACATCAGTCAGATCACTAAGGTTCAGTGGAGAGATTATCTAACTTATGAATAAACTCTAGTGGAGATTTTAGACACTAAGAAAAGGTCCTCATGAACAAGACATGTAACATCCTGACCCTAATTGGGAGGGTATATGGGTCATTTGGGGCAGGCTAGTTTGTTGCATTGCATAGTCCGATATGAACCTGCATTTGGCCCCTAATTGTAGAGGATTGAGTCATTTGGCACATTAACATATAGGTACATGCATTCATGACATTTTCCCGGCATTTGATTGTGTAAATGATATGAATTGTGAAATTGCGATGTAATTAGATTTGAATTGTATATATTGGGAATTATGGAATTATTGGGCGTGAATAGTGGAATTGGAACTGTACTAGAGTGATTGCAAAGTAACAGTGAATTTTAGGAAAAGTTTCTGGAAATTTGGGAGAAAATGTCCGGACCGGAAATTTTTCGAGTGGCGGACTGATTGAACGAATTGGACTGAAATAATTGTCCAATGGCAATGGGAATTTAGATTTTAGATTTTAGAAATTAATGTGTTGATATTTGGAGATGAATTGGACTGGTAATAAAAACTGAAAAGAGAAAGAGATTTAAATGCTTGATGAGGAAAATGGGATAAATCACTTATAAATGCTTTATATTTCGAATTGAAGAGAA
>JANTNU010349208.1:0-12634 GCA_024752395.1 Erythroxylum havanense
CACAAGTCATTCATAAACAATAATGCAGCACTTATGATGCAATTGAAATCAGAAAACTTCTTTGATTTAAAGAAAACCGTAGTAGCTTATTTAAATTATAAACATGTACCCACCTGAATTTCTTGCTTGAATACATGCTTAAAGGATGCCTCTCCTCTTGATCCTCTTGTCTTTCTTGATTCCCTTTATCAAAATGTAAAAATCCCATTCAATAAGAATACAAATTCGAGGACCCATAAATTCTAAAAACTCAAACTCTTCCAAAGGTCCAAACATTCTGGTCAACTTTCCATGATCACTTTGATTAAGTAATGACAAAATCTGATACTATTCTCTTCTATCTAATGACTCCAAAAGCATTCAATTTGGTTCAGAAATCTGACAGTTATACTCCAAACATGTTAGGACTATCCTTATACTGAAACAAGAATCTATACTCAATTTTTGACCAAAATTTGAGATATTTATAAACTGAATTAAAATTTCTTTTCTTCATAAAACTTGTAGAACTTTATCTCTAGTTTACAACGAATCAAAAATCACCTCATTTGGATAGCTACAGCAAAAGTTATGCCCAAAATATCAAAATATGTCTGTATAGGAAAAAGACCTCTCGACGCGGCAGAAAGGAGCTCGCCGCGGCGAAGGCGCCCACGCACTCCGCGATGTGGGCGCTCATGCACGCCACGACGTGGGCGCTCATACACGCCGCGACGTGCGAGACCAGAAGCCCTCCGAACACTCATTTTTGACATTTTTCATCTTTAAACATCCCATCTTTCACAATTAACTCGTCTTAACGCTAAATCATAATTCCTACTTCATTTCTAAACTCATTCCAACTCAAAATCATCCACAAACAACATAATCATTAACCTTAAAAACCAAACCTATGCTTTAACTCATTCGACAACTTGTAACACCCAATCCTCTCTTAACTAACATCAAAACGTGTTTCATTCATCTAATCAAGAGGAAAGATGCTTAGACTTACTTGATTTAGCTTCAATTTCTTCAAAATCTTCAAGGATTTCCAAACCCTAGCTTTCTCTTCTTCTCTTCTTCTTCCACGGCTTCCTCTCTTCTTTTCTTCTCATTCCTCATTTCCTTCTTCTAATTCATACTCTTAATGAGTGGGCAATGTCCACTTTGCCCTCCAATATAAGCCTTGTAACTCTTAGACTTAAGTGTCATGCCCAAATTGCCCTTATATAATCTTATAACTTTAATAATTCAATTCAGAAATTGAAAATCTTAGGGACTGAATGAAAATTTGATTCCTTCAGATAACTTGTAGTCTCATGTCTCTAATTTATTTTAGAAACAAGAATCAACTTAATTGGATCTCTACAGCTCAAGATATCATCAAAAATACCTAAACATGTTCAGAAAAATGTCCAACTCAAACTCTTTAATCAATCATCTCACTTTGATTCAATCAATCTTTTTCAGATTAATCTCAAAAATCAAAAATTTTCATGGAGAGATAAGGGATGTCTTAGGAATTCAACACTTCAAAAATCGGATTAATAGGATGTCGAACAGAAAAGTTAGAAGCAAAAGAACAGAAAAGGGTCGGAGCACCCTAAACAGTAACAACAACTTGTAAAAATCTTAACTTCCTATTCCATGGTCCAAAAATTCCATACTTTACATTAATGGAAAGATCCAAACACAAGCTAAAATATTCATGAAGCACTTAAAGGCAAACTAGGTAAATTTTTCAGTCAAATTTTCTGCCATAACCGAGGTCCACCTATAACACATCCAACTTCCAAATTTCATATCTTCCAAATTCAACAACCAGAAATAACATATTATACATCATTGAAAAGCTAGGATAGTCTTCTATGACTTTCATGTAGATCACTGAACTTAATTCAGACCACATCGGTACATGATTTGTCTCAAATCACATTACACCTAAATGTACACTTATGGACATTTTCATAAAATAAAGCAAATTAATATTTAACTTTGACTGATCATAACTTTTACTCCCGATATTGAAAATATCAAACTTTATGGCGACAGAAAGCTCTCCACATAAACTACAAGTTTCATGAAGATCATTTTCTCAAATTTTGCTTAAATCAAAAAGTCAAACTTTCTCAATTCTTCATATTCTCATATTTTTCTCTTTATTTCTTGATTTTTAACTGTTATTTAAAACAATGTATTCACTATCAATTTTATTTAAACTTGAAACCACTCTTGAGGCTATAATTAATCATAGACATCAATAACAAAAGCATATATACGCCTATACTCTCTCATCATCAACTTGCTAAATTCACCAATCTTAATTTCATATAGCAATTCACATTCTTGAATTGTCTTTTTCTTTGCACATGACTAATTCACCACCAATTTCTCATTTCATGTCAAATTTTAACTCAAAACTCTAAGAAAAGTTTGGGGTCCAACACAAATTGCATTTGTATTTCATGCTAATTAGTTTTTTTGAGAGGGATATAATATAAAATACAAAAATGTCTTGGCATGTATTGGAAAATTTTAAAACATACTTTATGGCATCTAATAGACCAAGATATCATTTTCTCATACTCTCTCAATTTTCTCCCAAATCTTTTGATCTCTCTTGGTATAAATCTTTTCTCAAACTAATTCTTAGACTAATTTTGATGCACCCAATAAACCTAGCTCTATATTACTTCACTTTTCTCCTAAAAATTGCAAATTTCATTAAGGTTCCATTAGTTGACATTTAGTAATTTTGAAGTGTGAGGGTGTTTGTGCTTTTTTTTCATTTGTAGGTGCTAAATTAAAGCAACATGAGTAATGATTAACCTTTAGTAGAGGGAAATGGATGACAAAGAGAGGAGGTTGTTTCATAACGTCAATCCTGACAACCCTCGCAAAATAAACATCATATGTTATGTTTCAACAATGAAACTCGTATAGAAAGGTTCCAAATCATTAGAAATTAACCATTCAAACCAAATATACGTTATTGTATGCGTACTTTGGTAGAGATTAGTTTAGGGACAAAGTTTTAAATGATGACTGACAATGGGGATGGATAAGTTTTTTCAAAATCATAAAAGATGTATATAAAGAGCTCACACTCAAAGTGTTATCCACATTACAATATAAGAAATATAAAAATCTAAACAACTCAAATATGGTAAAATTTCATATTAAAGTGCAATATCCATCAATCATTTTAAATTAAGGTGCAATATCCATCCATCATTTTAAGCTTAATTGTGAGTTTTATACATCATAATAAGTGGAATCTTAGCTCTACCAAACCACTATCATAAACTTCACTTTGAATGTAACTAGTTTTCTCTTCTTTTGGCATGATATATGTCATCTAAAGCCTACAGTTATAACCCTACTAGAACCAAGAGCACGAATATTAGTTCACCCGCCTTACATTATCTACTCCAAACTATTACTTATACTATGATTAGTAAGAGGGAGAGTACAAGAGTGTTAGCTCTAAGAGAATTATTTTATTTATGTTAAGTAGTGGAGCATTCCAATGCAATTTTGAGTTTTTTTTCTAGATATTTAGAGCATATGATGACGAGGAAGAAGGGAGCAATATACGGAGGTTTATACCTTATTCACTTATTAAAAACCTACAAGTATTCTCTAACCTCTTTGGAATGACCATATCATGTTTAGTACTTCCTTAACGTAAAAGTGATGAGGTATATAAATTTAGCGAAGAAGGTGGAGGGAGCATATATTGTAGTTATTCATGAGGATGAAGAGTTAAGAGGTAATATTTTTAATTGTAATAATTGAGAAGGTAGATAGAAGTAATGAGCAACCAACACTAGTTGTTGAGCCACATGAGTAAAAGGATTATAACCTAAATATATTAAACTGACACCTCAATAATTAATGTAGCAGAGAATTAAGAAAATCATCCATCGAGTTAATAATAATAATTTTTAAAAGTAAAATGCTATAAGGATTTTAGAGAAGCTTTAATGTGCGGGGCATAGTAGTTGAATTGGTTAGAGAATAACATGGTTACTTATTTTCAACATATCAAATTTTCAAAGACACTAAGGCCTTTTCCACTATTGTAACTACCAACAGAGCATGTTGAGGACAATGATGATGATGATAATGTAGTGGATAACTTATTTCTTTATTCTTTTTATTTATCTATTGGATTTTATTTGAATTTCTTTCCCTTGTATTTCAAAACTTATTTTAATTATTAATTATGTTAATTTATTTTTAAATACGTTTGTGTTATTTTATGTCTTGTATCTTTTACATTCTATTGTTTTTGTTCTTTTTAGTTTCTAAACAAAGTTTTCATTTTAATGTATCTCTTGGATTTATTGAGAGCAACATCAATAAGGGCTTATATAAGTTTTCTCAATCTTTATTTCCTCTCTCTGTCTTTATTTTTGTGAACTATGTATTTATTTTTATTCTTATTTTTCCAATGAGGACAATGTATAGTTTAAGTGCAAAGAAAGGGTTATTTTTAGCCATAATTAATTGAATATGATACATCTTATTAGTAATTCAATCAAATTACAATTAGCTTAATAAGTTAAATTTTGGAACAATAAATAATAAAAATTAAAGTTATGACAATGACTTGTTAGAAGTTTCAACTGCTTCGTGATTTGACTATGTTAAGTTAATAGATATGGTTTGTTAAATCTTAATTGAGCAAACCATATCTATTAACTTAACAAGTTTTCTCAATCTTTATTTCCTTTCTCTGTCTCTATTTTTGTGAACTATGTATTTATTTTTATGCTTATTTTTCCAATGAGGACAATGTATAGTTTAAGTGTAAACGAAGGGTTATTTTTAGCCATAATTAATTAAATATGATACAGCCTATTAGTAATTCAATCGAATTGCAATTAGCTCAATAAGTTAAATTTTGGAACAATAAATAATAAAAATTAAATTTATGACAATGACTTGTTAGAAGTTTCAATTGCTTCGTTATTTGAATATGTAAAGTTAATAGATATGGTTTGTTTAATCTTAATTGAACAATTTTAAGAATCTATGCTTAAATTGAATGATATGACCATATATATTATTTTAAAATGATTTGGGTATAGATTTGAACTTTATAAATAGTTGAGTATTGTATATTGATTATGAATTAATAAAAACATGAATAAAATAATTGTTAGTAAATTATATTTATGCTAATTTTGATATAGGATGGGTTGAAATTTTGATTAGTGTTAGTGGCCATTTGAAATTATAAGCTAACTGAGTAACCTGACATATTCATAAAAAAGTATTTATGACGCAAAAGAATTTAAAGTATACCGAATAAATAAAAGAGGAAAAAATAATCAACCACAAGTCTTAATTTTGGGGGATGAAGATTGGGAATTGAGTTGACTCTAAGAAGAAGAACCCAACATGCATATCTCTAACTTTTTAAAGATCTGTGATACATTTAAAATCAAAGGAGCAAACGATGATGCAATTAGACTACATTTATTTTCATTCTTCTTTAGAGGAAAGGCTAAACAGTGGCTGAATTCTATGCCAATTTCATCACTTGCTATATAAGATCAAGTGGTAGAAAAATTCTCACTATAAGTACTTTCCCCCTACTAAGACTACAAAGTTAAGGAATGATATCTCGTCATTCTTCCAAACTGAAGGTGAATCAATGTTTGACACATGGGAGAGATTAAAGGAGATGCTCAAACGATGCCCTCATTACAGACTACTACTATGGATACAAATCCAAACTTTTTATGATGGGCTAAGTCAAAGTTCAAGTCGAAGGGAGGCTAAATAATAAAACACTTGAAGCAGCTAAGAGTTGATTGAAGATATGGCAATAAACAACTATTAGTAGTGCTCAACTAGAGCACCATCTAACAGGCCAGTGAGAGTTTTGAAGTAAATGTGATGGCACAGTTGGATGTCAAGTGGTAACCTTAAGTAAAAAGATAAACATATTAACTATGGCTCCATAAGGAAAGGTAATGTAGTGTGAGGCATGCACGCTAGATCACCAAGGTGTGAATCAGCTCAGTCCAAACACATGGATTATGTAGGGAATTCTCCAAGACCCTAAAATAATCCTTATAGTAATATGTAACAATCATGGATGAAGGAACCAACCCAAATTTTCATAGGGTAATCAAGGACAACAAATAAACAATCTTCCACCTAGATATTAGCATTGAAAAACATAGCCAAAGAAGTCAAATCTTGCTGAAATGATATTGGAATCTGTTCAGGAATCAAGAGCAAAATACCAGCATCTATACGTAACTTGGAGGTTTAACTTAAACAATTGACAATAATTTTAGTCGATAGGCAAACAGGGAATATGTCAAATATAGCTAAACCTAACCCTAATGAGCATGTGAAAGTAGTCACACTTAGAAGCTAGAAGGAGTTACAAGTAGATGCTAGACCCCTAAATGAAGAGAAGGATAGTGAAAATAGTCAAGAGAAGACCAAATATGTAGAGAATTCTCCTAAAGGAAGGGAATTTTAACCCATTATACCATACCTATTGAAGTTAAAGAAGGATCACATATAGGAGCAATTTGGTAAATTCTTTGAGTTATTCAAACAACTTCATACTAACTTTCCATTTGTTAAAGCCCCCTAGCATAAATGCCTAAGTATGCAAAATTTCTAAAGGAGCTACTTTCTAATAAGAATAAGTTGGAGGAATTGGCAACAATTTTGCTAAGTAAGGAATGCTCAGGGATCCTACAAAACAAGCTACCAGAGAAGCTTAAAGTCTAGGGAGTTTTACTATCCCCTTTGTTATTGGTAATTTGTCAGTAGAAAAAGCTTTAACTGATTTGGGTGCTAGCATTAACTTAATAGCATATAAATTATTAAAGAAACTGGGATTAATAGAACCTAAACCAACTAATATGAACATTCAATTGGATGATAGATTTATTAAATACCCTAGAGGAATCATTGAGGATGTATTAGTAAAGATTGACAAGTTCATCTTCCCATTTAACTTCGTCAAACTTGACATAGACGAGGACATAAAAGTACCTTTGATTTTAGGTCGCCTCTTCCTAGCTACAGCTAAAGCCATCATTGATGTTAATGATGGTAAACAAGTTCTTTGGGTGGGAGAAGAAAAGGTAACTTGTAAAATATCTAATGTTATGAGACACACATATGAGTGCGATGATTTATCATCATCATCACACCCAGTCCAAAGTCCCACAATAAAGTGAGGTCTAGGAAAGTCTGATAGTATGCAGCTTTACTCCTACATAGTAGAGATGTTGTTTTCGGTAGACCCACACACAGATGTGAAAATAAAAGAGTAATACAGATTAAAGAGTAAATAAGTAAAATTGGCATGCTAAATCATTATGTAAATAAAATTACAATAAAAACATAAATAAATAAAATATAAAATATAATTTGACTTTTTAAAAATATTTTAAAACTAAAATATAACGAAATATATCATCTCTTTCTTATAAAAGCACCAATACCCAAATGATAAGAGAGCAATAAAGCATCAAATAACTCAACTTTTATTCATACTAAACACGAAAAACTAGAAAAATGAACATGTAAAAACCCAAAATGTCTGAAACCTTAAGATCATTAAGCATAAAAGTTCAATCTTGACATAACCTAACAATATCAGATGCAAAGAGATCAACATAATAAAATCCAGAAAGCATTAAAAACTAAATCAAACAAAGAAGCTAATATCAAAAGCAAAATTTTTTTTGTAAAGAACATAAAGCATTATTAATGTTAATGATTCTGTAACTTTAGACATTGTGTAAAAAATTTGTGTCTAATGACATGCATGAATTGTCTATAACTCAAGATGTGGACGAACAGGAAGACAATAACCATTTCATGAGAAAAAAATTAATTGAGAAAATATATAGAAATACAGGGATAAGGTTCCTCCATTGAAGAACTACAAGAGTTAGAGTTGAAGACACTTCTTGATAATTTGGAATATGCATTTCTTGAGAAGAATTCAAAATTATCAGTAATTATCGCATCAAATCTAGGGGTGGCACAAAAGTAAAAGTTGCTAAATGTGCTTAAGAAACATAAAAGGGCCATTTCATGGAAGATCTTTGACATTAGAGGGATCAATCTTTCTTTTTTCATGTACAAAATTTTAACAGAAGAGGAGTTTAAATGGGTGGTACAACCTCAAAGGAGGTTGAATCCAAATATGAAGGATATGGTCAAAACATAGGTGATTAAACTCCTAAATGCTAGAGTGACCTACCCTATGTCAAATAGTCCTTGGGTGAGTCCTATATAGGTTGTACCAAAGAAAGGAGGAATGATGGTGATCTCAAATAAAAAGAACAAGTTAATCCCCATATCATAGAATGGAGAGTGTGCATCGTGTTAGAGAAGTGCTCTAAAGGCAATCACCTTTAGCACTTATTGTACAAATCTTTTTTACTAATAAAAAGGCTTTTCGTTAATTTAATGTTTATATTTTTTATGAATTGATAGTGATCTTATTTTGAATTAATGAAGTCCTTGATACATGGAATAGCATAAAGGAAATCATGATAATGAGATTCTTATCATATGTAATTATGTTAGTATCTAAATTATCTCTAATAATAGGATTAATAAGATAGGACATTATTAATCTGGACAGACTAGCACATGTTATACTCCTTGATTAGATCAAGCAGTAGATCTCATAAGTTGTAAGCATGAGTTGTTTAGAGTTAACATGTGGATGCTTGATAAGAGTAGTAAGTACATTAGATGACCTTCCATAAGACAATGATATGGATAATCTATTCTAATGTCAATGGTAGTCTCATCTTAGCAATAGTGCAAATATCCTTAGACTTGAGGCGCTCAAGGATATCTTGGATACTACTCTTTTACATTGACTCCATTCCTTGTTGCCTTTTAGAGGTTGCTCATAGGGTGGTGATTAGGTACAACTTGAGATATTTGAAGGAAATTGAGTAGCCAATAAAAGATTCACTACTCTTAATAAAAGGAGATGATACCCACGACCTCTTATCGGGGTGATTACTCGGGAATCTCTGGCCATAGGGGAAATTTCATGGAGATAGTCTTTAGTGACATATCCAATAAAGTAATGAGCCTTGGGGACAAGAACTAACATCACTTGGGCTAGATGTGGCATAGTTAGTCTAGTGGGAGTTGACATAACCAAGTGGGGTATAGATGGTGAAAGGATGAATAACACGAGAACATTGTCTATAGAAGGGTTCATAGTCAAACGACTAACTTTCTGATCAGTTAGGGTCATGATGTGTTGCTAGACACTGCTCATAACTAGCTTGAATTAAGTATTAATTCAAGTGGTCAACATAATTGGGAACCTAATGGTTTACAGGCATTGAAGATGTGAAGAATAAGTAAAATAATTTTGGATAGGGATCCAAGATATGAGAGATGCATGACTAAGCTAAACAAGTGTGGTAGTTTAGGGTCATTTGATTGTGCATCATATGACACATGTGAATCTTGCTTATTAGGTAAGATGACAAAATTACCTTTTAATAAGCAAGATGACAAATTATCCTTTAAAGAAGGGGTAGAGGTTTCATGCTAAATTAAATGGGATTAAAAGACACTTAAAACTCTCCATTGATGTTGGGGATTAGAGGAACACCAAAGGGTGAAAGAAACATCAATTTTTGTGCAAGTGTTGTGTGAAAACAAGAGACTTTTTGGTGAAGTTCATCGTCTTCTCTCATTTTCTACAAACACTCCACAAAGAATACATAACAAAGCTAGCACTTTATGGGTGTTATAGCCATTCTTCCTAAGAGGTTTCAAGCTTTTCTCTTCGTATCGATATCATTAGAGACGTCCTCCTTTGGTTGTTGTGGTGTATGACAACCCAAAAAGGTGAAGACGATGAAGAATGAAGGAGATTGTAAGGTACACATCTTAAGTTCATATTTTGTTAAAGTTATATCTAATGGCACTTGAAAGTTCTTGGATTTTTTAATTTTGTTTTATAGTTCTACTTCTATTTTCTATTTTTGATGTAATACAAGATCAAAACCTAACAGTGGTATCATAGCCATCATGCGCCTATTAGATGTAGTTTCTATTACATGTGCAATAGGATTGCATGGTTGTGACATTTGAGGTACTGTTCTTAGAAAATTCGAAATTAAATTATGAAAAATTTTCACTATTTTCTTTCACTGATATGCTCATTAGATGTTTTATATAGTTTTTGTGATTGAAAATTGATTTTAATGTGATTAAAATATTTATTCTCGAATTTTATACAACATGCACGAAAACTGTTTTCATGCGTAACGTATGATGTTAGTTGGCTAAATTATTGAGGTTGAACATGTTTTCCTTGGAATTCGATTTTGTAAAAATTATATAAACCTATTTAGAATGTGTTTAATTCTCTAGATTTTTCCATAATTACTTTAAAAATTTAATTAAATTTTCAAACAATAAATAGATCTGGTTGATTTTGTGAAATTGATGGAACTGTTTTGTTTGATAATTTTAAATGTGTATGTTTCGGTTCCAGAACCTTTAAAATATTTTTATGTGATAAAAATTTGTTATTTTTATGTCTTATTGGTGCTAAAATGAATTTGCTTAAAATTAGATTTTTGGAAAAATTTTAGATATCAAATTTGTCACTTTTATGTGTCTAGGTGTAGTTTCGATTATCTTGATGATTCTGAGTGATTCCAAAATTATTTTGATGAACTTGAAATGACTTGGAGATGTATGGAATGATGATTTGATGTTCTGGAAATTTTGGAAATTAATTTTGAATTAATTTAAGTGGAGCATTAAATTTTAATGGCATTTGTGACAAAATTAAAGTGTTTAATTTTGACATCAAATAATTAATTTTAAGGTGTATTAAATTTTGAATTAATTTTTGGAAATTGAAGTTTAATTTAATTTGATTAATATTAAATTCAAAATTGAAATGACATGCAAAATTAAATTTAGCCAAGATTAAAATTAGTAAGCAATTTGATTCAAGAGTTGAATCGACTTACAAATTTTAGGATCCATAAATTGTCACAACTAAAACTTATGTGTTTAATTTGATGCATTAGAGATGCATGTTAGGATTGTTTGGACTTGTATGATGGATGGTTATGGACTTAAGCCTAATATGATTGGGGTATCTATATCATGCCATATTGCTATAGTAACTATATCTATATGTGATATATACAAGACCATCCTAGTAAGATGAGGCCTAAGTAGAAATCCCTTACTTAGAACATTAAAGCTAACACCTTCCATTAATATGTTGAGAACTAGAGTTCTTTTCAAGTTAGGGTTGTTGGGCAAACCTAAGCTTGCTTTACAAGAATATGCTCAATCTATGGAAATATGATTTTCGGATTAATGGGTTGGTTTTAATTAGAAGCGTTGATTTGTTGGACAAATCTAAGGTTAACGTTGAAAGAGGCAAAGTTGGGTAGTGCACATGAGATATACATGCATCAAGATTTGATACCTAATGTTAGTACACACATTAACAGTTGATAACACTAGATTCGATAGTTACGTTATAAATGCAATTGGTATGATTGATACCTACCGATTGACCTAAGGTGGCTTGTTGAGCAAACCTAAGGTCATTCTTAGGGATATTGGATATCAACTCACTAGGAGAACTTCTATACAAGTTCTCTCAGATTCATACAAAGAGTTATGAATTTATGAGAAAATAGTGGGAGTGATAACAATGAAAGTCCTAATTGACATGCATTTACATATAATCTAACATAATTTCTCTCTTTGACATTAGGTTGTAAGAATCAACACTATGACCACTAATGTGAACCAATGCTCACTTATAGAAGCCAATAAGTTAACTGGATCCAACTTCCTAGATTGGCTTAGGAACTTGAGAATAATTCTCAAGTCGGAAAAACTAGGTTACGTCTTGGAAGAACCACTTGCAGATCCCCCTGCTGTTGATGCTTCTGATAATGATCAGAGGGCATATAGAAAGCATATCGATGATAGTGAGATGACTAGCTGCATAAGGTTGGCCACTATGTTACCATAATTATAAAAGCAGTATGAGGTTATGGATGCTCATACCATAGTCTATCATGAAAGGGAGTTGTTTGATGAGCAAGCTAGATTCGAAAGGTTCGAGACCTTGAGGTTACTCTTTTATTCAATGATGGCTAAGGGGACATCTGTAGTACAATGTGCACTGAAGATGAATGGTTATATTGAGATTTAGCCTCCTTAGGTTTTTTGATGGATCATGAATTAAGTATAGACTAAATTCTAACTAGTTTGACTGATAGTTATTCACAGTTTGTGCTAAACTATTGGATGAATCAAATATCCACAACGATTCCTGAGCTAATAAACTTACTTAATATAGTTGAGCCATCTATCCGTAAGGATAATAAGGCTGTGATGCTAGTGGACTCTTCTAGTTCGAGGAGGGGGAACCAAAAGAAAAAGAAGTCACAAGGCTTAAGGGAGATGTGGCTAAGAAGAAAGCTAAGGAGACTTGTTGGACCCCGAATTTTTCGGTAGAAATTAGCAATATTAAATGGAATTAAATGAGTGTATTTGTCTAGGATTGTGTTATAGATGTTATTGAACTTAAAGGAAATTGATGAGAAATGGAGTGATTGGTTTTGATGACTCTGAA
>JANTNU010351839.1:0-12600 GCA_024752395.1 Erythroxylum havanense
CGTACCCCACCAAAACGAGTTCATCATGCGTTGTAACTCATCACACAAAGAAACTGGAAGCATAAAAACACTCATACGGTATGAAGGAATTGCTTGAGCAACTGCCTTAACTAAAATCTCTTTACCTGCACGAGATAAAAACTTGTTCTTTATAATTGGTTAATCACATCAGAGAATCTAATCTTAGCGATTTAAAGAAAATTTGTTTAATTTTTATTTAATTATTGACAAATAAATTGTTTTAAATTTTTTAAGTATCTAATGTTGTAAAATTCAATCTATAAGTTAAATCAATAAAACAAAAAATTTAAAGTTTAAAAAGTTCAATATATCGTTATAAAATTAATTAATAATTAAATAAAATTTAAAAATTTAAAAATTACTATAAAAATTGTTCTTATTTATCGAAAGATTTCAAATTTAACTAAAAATATATAATATAAAATTAATTGATTTATTTTAATTTATAAAAATATATTAATTTATAAAAACTTAATCAATTAATTAATAAACTAATCAAAATTTAAACAATAAGAGTTATTAAAATAAATCAAATTGATAAATTAAAATGTAAAAAATCAAAAAATTAGTCAATATACAATATGACAGTGGTTAAGTCAATTAAAAAAATTAAAATGTTTTATTTTTAAATTTAAATTGAATTCAAGATATTTGAATTATTCAATTTAATCTAT
The DNA here is from genome assembly GCA_024752395.1 of Erythroxylum havanense. Taxonomy (NCBI): domain Eukaryota; kingdom Viridiplantae; phylum Streptophyta; class Magnoliopsida; order Malpighiales; family Erythroxylaceae; genus Erythroxylum; species Erythroxylum havanense. The sequence goes on from JANTNU010351839.1 coordinate 696, forward strand.
AACGAGATTAAGTCAAATTGTATCTATTTTGTTTGAGTTAAATCGAGTTTAAATCAAAATGTTAATTTTAATTATTATTCAATATAATAAAAAATTAGTTTACTATTAATGTTAAACTCTATTAAAAATTAACGATTTAAATGTGACGTGACTTGTATTTTTTTTTTTTGAAAAACGAAAGAACCTACGATTGCTATCTTTTAGAAACTCACTAGGTAAACTTCCGAATTGACTCAATGACCTGCAAATTAGGCCAATTGGATATTTCGCACTAAACAAGCCTTGTACAATAGGCTCAATCGAGAGAGCATAAATAGGGAGAATCAAATACAGAACCTTTTAGTTTTATGCCCCTCTACTTTACCCACTCGACCATCCCTTACGAGACGTGACTTATAATACAACTGAAAGTGGGAGTCAAATCCAAAAACTAAATAAAGTTTAGTAAAATATTTAATATAAATTGACTGATAAATTCTGTTTTTAAATATAAAAAAAGCCTTTATGTATTATATCCATATCTGACGTGTGAGTGTAAGTAATCCCAAAGAACAATGCAAGTATGCTGGGTACAAGAAAGGATACTTCATATCTAACCCTTGAAAACAGTTCTAAAACACTATAACAGAAAAATACAAAATTGACAGATTACAAATCAACCCCATGAAGGGTTTATCTATATTTCCCAATTGCCACCTTCTTCTTGATTGCTTTTTGACCATGGTATATGAATGAATCTACAATTCCAGCCATTGTAAATATACCTAGCAGAACAGGTAAACCATGTCAGTCAAAAGTTGACATGAACATTATAATCACAACTTTTGGGAAACAACCAATCAAATGCAAAACAGAATCAACCATAGTTGTTGGTTCTTGATCTCAATATCAAATAGCAATTTTGAGAAACCACAGCCGGTATCTCTCGGATGCGAGTAAACCATTGAAACAACAACATCAACAACAACAATAATCAAGTAAAAGTCTCATTGATACTCGAGTAAATCATCTGAAACAGGCTATACTGTAAAGGATTATAAATTGATGCATTGCTTCTTGGGCATTCTATGTTCAAGGCAGTAACTAAGGATGATCATTTAGAGCAGATGTCGAGGTTACCTCCAATTATTGCACAAACATTCGTCATGAAATGCAAAAATGAGATGTGCTCTTCCTTGAAGACAACCTGCATCAATTACAGAATTCTTCAGAGATTTGTCAGTGTCGGTGGTGTTGGTACCGAAATTTACACCGACACTATATTAATTGTATCTTTCTTATGGTTCAGTCACAAGCAAACTCTTGTGGTAAATGCAATTCAAAAAACTACCTATTGCATTAGCTTAGATCTTGGCTGGCATGTAATATTGAAAATTTACAAGCTTTACTCCACTAATTCAAAACTGGAAATTTTTAGTGAGAAATTTAAAATAACAATCACAACATTGTGAAGTTTTAAAATAATTAATTTTCAAAAATAAATTATTTTGAGAAGAAAAATATTTCTAAGTCAAAGAATCCTAATGCACAAAATTCCCCGCTTTGCGAGAGTGTGAGGGAGGGACATCAATTGTACAGAACCTTTCCTTGGCATTTTTACAAAGAGGTTGTTTCTATGATCTTCTGATCACAAAGGAGTAACCTTATCAGTTACTCCAAGACTCGCCCTCTTGCAAAATATATCTATTCATGAGATATAAGAAATTATAATTTTAAGTTTAAAAATAATAAAATAAATTAAAACATTGGTTATTGAATAATTAAATTATATGATCGAACATTTTTATTAGTAGATAATATCATATAATTTAGTAATATTTATTTAATTAATAAGAAAATTAGATTGTGATACAAAAAACTAAAAGACTTTTTGTAAAAAAGAACTTTTGACAACAAATTCTTAATGAAATACAAAACTCTCAATAAATATGAAAATCAAAACAAAAACTAAAAAACAGAAATAGAATCGAACGAACCCTAAACTAATAAGAACAGGGCTAAAAACAAGCATACCACTAAATAAATGTTACAAGCACTTAGACCAAGAGAACTTGTTATGATCAATAGTTGATGTTGATATCAGATATTCCTTCAACAAGATTATCAAAAATGGATAAAAGAACACACCTTGATTGGAGAAAAGTCATAAAAGAAGTAGACTCCAGAAAGAGCGTCAGGGTTCATCCATTCAGCGTCCTTGTAATGCTCTGTTACAGAGTACTGCAAAGCACCATTGCAGACACCTTTCAAGTGATAACCACATGAAAAAGCAGAAAATATATTAACAAAATTTTCTGTTCAATACCTGATTTGAGTTCACAGTGTGACCTTTAAATTTGGTGTATACGGTTGGGACCACCTGTACAGTTAAACAGTAAATTTACCTTGATTTATTTATTTTATCGTCTAAACAGATGCAGCCCAATCGATTTAGACCAACGCTGCGGTGAATTAGAGAGATCAAAAACACGACGCGTCTGTAGAAAACTATATTGCATAAAAAAGCAAGTGCATCCAATTTGGTTCAGAAAAAGAATATAACAATAAATGCAAAGCCCAATGAGCTGATGCCCAGAAAAGCAAGGAAAAAAGGAGCGTAGATAGTTTGAGACTATCATATTTGATTGTCCAAGTTGTTTTCTTTTAAGCAAAAGTTGAAGATTCATCTAATATTTAGCATAGTTCCTCATCAATAGGGTCAATAATATATCACTTTGAAGAGGAAAGTTCAACAATACAGACCTTAATAAAATATTGCTGCATACCATTTGGTTTTACATGCATCATTTCTGCCCTGAAAAATGAAAGATAATGATTTTCTGTATGTTCATGGGACATCAAAAGAAAATAAAAGAATGCAAAACAACTATACTATATTAAGGAAGCTCGCGTTGGCAGATGATAAATTTAAAACTCAGATGTATGACATAAATATACACAAAACTCACTTCAGTCAACATGAAAATTATGCCAAGATATTAGTCATTGGAGCACAAAACATTCTACAAGAGAAGACAGGTAAAAAAGAATTACCCATCAAGAGGATTTACAACGCCTGGAAAGTGGGCACCAAATGAAAGTCTGTTTATCCTGTGACTGACCTGTATCATTTTATTCGAATGTAAGAGGATAGCCATAGAGTTCGATTCCAAAGAGGAAAATATAAAAATAACGATCAAGGTTCAATAGAACAAAGAGAATTGGATGGCCATATGTGCTTACATTATAGCTATCTTTTTGCAAGGCTAGCAAATCATGCACTTGAAAGTGAGAGTGATGGAAGCTTTTCCCGGGTATAAAATGGAAGTTGCCAGCCACTTTATTAACTTCCAAAGCTCCATAGATACTGCATCCCTCACCTTCTTCTTCTTTTATCTTTTGGATAAAGCCTTCTCGTTTGCACTACTCAGTGTTACACAAGGTTCAGAAAATTTTAAATAGATACTTCTATAAAGAAGGTTTCAAAAGCATTCAACTAATAGATTTATCTACTGTACTTTCACAGATAAGGTAAAACACTTTTCTTGTAAGCCATAAGCAGAATAGCTGATGGAGAATTACACCTAAATCAATAGCACGCCCTAGGCATAATAAGATAATGGCATATAACTCCTTTGTCTGAAAAGAAATGGACCAAAAAGGAGTATGCATAGTCCAACTAAAATCATCAATACTTTGCTCGAGATATTCCCAATCCAGCAAAATGTCTCACTGTAGCAAGACAGGAAAGACAACACAAGTCTTCACTAAACCGTGCAAGGACGCAACTTTCTCCTAAATAAGTAGGGAACTAACAGATTTCATATTATAATTAAAAAAAACATTCAGAGCTCATGATCAGATGATACCCCCTGAAATAAGATATTGGTCAAAGTATAATAGGAGAAGGTCTAGGTTTTAGCTGTTTAAGATGGAGTTGAAGTCTTATTAGAGTTTCATTTACAATTCTACATGAATGAGTAGTATGGGACCTAAACAGGAATCCATCATCTCCCACTGAACTTGCAACTCGTTTTCAGATAATCTCGAACTTATTTAATCATCTAAATCACATTAACATAAGTCACATAGACCATGGCCATACATTAAACTTTCTTAGTCTTTGATCACCAGTCATCGACAACCGGCTTGAAAACAGGAGACCCATGCTGCTGTTCTCTACTGCATACGTCCAATTACTTGCAGTTACTTTCCACGGAATGGTGATGAAAGATTTCAATTTCATGTGACAACAATATGACTATAAGAATCACACCATTATCATGGTAAGACTTACCACAAATCCCAAAAATATATAAAAATGAAATCCAAAAAGTTGTTTCCATGTTTTCAAAGAAAGCCCGTGATAAGATGCATCCGAAACTTGTGAACAATGTGTAAATTCATCTACATTCCCATTTCGCCAATACCTAGAAATCATTATACGAATGATAGCAACTGTCCAATACTCACTAATGACAGAAAACCCAACCATTCCAAGGAAAGGATCAAGAGCACCTGTAATTCGGTCTAATCAAAAAGCTCTAGTATGGAAACTTAACCAGCTTCCATGCCTCACGGTTCTTGAAGAATCTTCAACATTTTAAACTGAATCTGGCACTTACACGATCAGCTGTCATGGTGTTACATGGGAAGGATTTCTACTGTTTTTGCTAGGAAAAAGTTGATCATGTCAAATTTTAGCCACATAAGCTTCCCAGGGAAAGGTATAAAGGTTCGTGAAAGACATACTGATATAGTTCTGACAGTATATGAAGAAAATATCTAAAGTTACCACGAACATCAAAATAGCTTAACATAAGCAAGTGAAATCTGAATTACAATGTTCAGACACAGAGTCAACATCTATAACACAATAAGTAAATCAACAGCCGATATATTGTCACCAAAGTAAATTTTATCCTGTGAAATGATATCATTTATATTGAATGATAATACTCGAAAAAGTGGTGTCTAACCCCTATCAAAAACTAACCTGATCTATCAAATCAGGATATGTTAGGGCCCACCCTTTTTTCCTGTATGCTTCACGAACTTCTTCACAGGAGTTGCAGCAATCATCATCAGACTGCCAAAGAGAAAGTAACACATTCATTCATAGAAGGAAATATTACATAACAATAGGAGAAACTTGACACGGTTTATTTTTCCATATGCTCTCAAATGCTAAAATGTTGCTTGCTGTACCAAACAGCAGTAAGGTCATGTAGCCAAATGTACACTAATTTGAGTGTTATACTTAATTTAGTTTAATACATATTGAAAGACTAAACTAAGTTACGTGTGGATATAGAATTCCAAACTGTTATCTCAAGTATACCTAGGTCACAATGCGAATCCATGGAAGTTGAGCCGGTATGTTTTGCTTTCGTCATAATTTACAGCAGTTCTCATATAAATTTCCACAAACTATGGTTCTGCCTCAGTTCATGATTTGATCATGTCAAATGGTTGTGAAGTTTTCTTCTATTACATTGAATGCAATAGGTCCTAGTAGAAAAACTGTAAGAAATTTCAGGGGTCTAAAGCAGACTATTATTAGGTTCATCCTTTTCAGGAAAACAATGTTACATGTCAAATGCAACACCTACATTTCAATTTTCAAATACCATACTAAAGATAAGTCAAAATTGGGTGTCAATTTTTAAATACCCAAACCAATGCCAAAGTTTCATAAGCTGGCCGCATATAACCTATACTTCAAAATACAGGCAGAGAAGTGAAGATGCAATCTCAATAAATGGGATATCATGCATCCAGATAACATTCTGAAAATAAATTTCCAAGTCAACATGTAGCATAAAGAAAAAGCTCTATATCCATGCCAAACCAACTAGGACAAACACAAAAACCAAAGGATCAATAATTGGAGAAGTGGCATAATTCAAGAAAGAAGCAAAACTAAAATGTTGTTGTAGAAACTATTTGTAACCCAATAAAAATGAAAATAACTTTTTTCAAATCTTGGTCATTACACTGGTAATTATATCATGTAATACTATTGCTTGATTCAAAAATACATATTAACTTATCCACATAACAGATGACAAACTTCAATGTACCATTTCTGCACCATAACATGAGCCACAATAGGTTTCTCCATGTTCAAGTCTACCTCCATGTCTCTGCAAAGGCTTCTCGATCTGTTGAACAAAGAAAAGCAAGTTGGTTGATGTTCAAGAAACAGGGAGAAAAAAGTGATGTGCAAAGAATACTTCCAGAATTAAAAACAATTTGAGAAAGAAAAAGGATGATTTAGAGCATACAAGGAAGATCAAATAATTAGATCCATTGGATTCGTATTCATTTTAACTTTGTGCGCGCTACATTTCCACTTGACTAGTAAGTGGAAAGTTATTTACTAATAAGCAAACTTTTTTATCCTGCTGTCCCTTGGAGTTAGGCAGTCTAGTTGATGGTGAAATTGGGTGCACTTAAGAGAATTTATGAGGGAATAATAGTAACCATCTTACAAATCAAAATTTATACAAACACATGCGTTTGAGTGGCATAGAATTAACTAGATGGATAAGCATCACAAGCACGTCACAATATTTGAATAAATGATGCCATCAAATTTTAAAGCTAGGTTGTTGTCAGTTTCATGTGTTACTTGACTTAGTAGGAAGGAATGATCTCTAAAGGAAAATGTGCATGAGAGAGAGAGAGAGAGAGAGAGAGAGAGGCATGTTTTCCTCCACTAACCTTTGGTGCACCAATCCCATCCTGCCTGACTTCTATTACATCGCCATGAAGATTGATTCTTTTCTTGGTTATGTTGTGCTTCTGCAAATAGAAAACATGGCTGAAGATCATGAAAAGTAACATAATTACCAAGTGAACAAGTAAATCATGGCTCTGTTAACTTGATAAGGGAATGTTTGCATACATACTATATCAAGATGCTGCTCTCCACTTATGTCCATGCTATCAACACTGAGTAATGAGCATGGAACTCTTGGAAAAGTGACATCAAACTGCAAAATCGTATTTTAAGAAAAATAAAGATAAAAGGACAAAATCAATTAAACCAAACAATTCTTAAGAAACAAAAAAGTCGCTATTTAGTATATCTAAAGGCGTTGGAAAATAAAAATTACTGTAAAGATTAACTTAATCTTTGGGAACAAGATATACAACATCAATAGTGGAACATCATAATCACCAAGATATATGAGGGAAAACTTAATTGTTCTCCCATATTTATAACCAAGGGGGAAAGAGGAACTGAGACAATTACATTGATTTGAAAAGTTTCACCCCTTGAAGTATCCACTGAAAGCTTTGTCTCGGTAACGGTGTGCAAATATAATCCTTCCAAATAAATAACAAAAGATAAATGAAGATACGACAATTCAAATATAAATTGGGAGCAAGAAGACATGCATAAATCTATTTACTATCTCGTAACAGGGTAAGAAGTAGCAATAAAATTTTAAGGCTCATAACATAAGTTAAACAAAGAAAGTAATTTGAGAATCCAGTTAAGAACACCAAATCCTTAAGCATCTCTAGAGGTGTCTCCCTATGATACATTCATCATCACCTTGCACAATCCTCAACACATCATAGAACACAAACATTTTTGTCATTTCAGCAGCAAAACCATATCCTAATGAGGGGCAACCTATATGAATCGTGTAGGAATTTTGAAGTGGCAATCCTCAAGACGCAATTTTGAGAATTTTCAAGCTCGAGTACAAATATCACATACAAAGTCGATTTGCACAAGAAAATTAACCAAAAAAGAAACAAACACATGCTTTACTAAAATATTCCGTACAAGCAACACCGATTAAAAGAAGAGAGAACTGCTAACAAGTATGAAACAGAACACAAGAAACGCAAAAAAAAAAAAAAAAATGAAGAACACACGAGAAGGAACATACTAAATTCAGAGAAGAAGAGGAAGAGCATAACAAGAGAAGAAACGAGGGTGATAACGCCACCGGAGAGTGTACGGCTGAAGAAATCATCGTTGATCTTAGGGTACGCATCCAAATTCCTCAACTTGTGAATTACGCTTTCCATCTCTTCTTCCTTCCTTCCTTCCTTCCTTCCCTCCTTCCCAGAGACTTTGTTCCAATTAATTAATTAAACAAAAACCAAAGAAAGATCAACCCCTCCCTCTTTCTCTCCCTGGCCTTCATGATAGGCGCATTCCAAGCTTGGAGGATATAATGTTTTTTAAGACAGCACCTGCGAAGAAGAAGACACACACTTATGTCGGAGAATTTGAGGTCTCATTTCTTTCCTATTATATTCTAATCATTGATTTCAATTTAACCATTATTTTTTTTTTTTAATTTTTATTATATTTAAAATAAACATTCCTTGTAATTATTTATAACCATATAATTTTTTTTAAAATTCAGTTAATTATTATTTATTTCAAACTTTCAAATCATTATTTAATTTAAAATAAATGGATTTAATTATTATTCTTTTAAATAAACAATTATTTTATTATTTTTAAAATTTTATTTCATATATTTAGTGCTAATAAATAATTAGTTCTAATTTATATTATGCTCTAAAAAATTATGTAATTTTATTATAAGGTTGTAAACAATACTTTTTAAGTGCATTATTAAATCTACTTCTACATTTTTTCTAATTTAATTTAAGAAATTGCACTTTTCACATAATTTAAAGTGGTCCAATAACATTTTGTTGTTAAAATTTTGTCTCCTAACTCACTTTAACTTTCAATTTTCAAACATCAACTTTTAATTATTTACATAAATTGAAACATGAAATTATGAAAATATTTTCTATTGATGCAGAGATCTCATAATATACAACTTGATCCTTAATTAGTAGAAAGGTCATTTCCAAATGCCTACATAAAGAAAAAATAAAAATAAAACAATAAAATCAAATAAATGTATAAATAGTAAATAAATAAATAATAGTAACGAAAATATTAATTAAAATGATAATAAAAATATATGCTAAAATGGTTAACAAAATTAAAAGTAAGAAGTAAAAACATAAATAAATACAAATAATAATAGATAAAATAATATATATAATGAAGTAAAGTAAAATAAAAATCATAAATAAAAATAATAAACCAAATTTGGGCCCAAACCTATTCAAATTATTAAAAATAACATTATTTTGAGGGTTGACCCGACCCTTTTGCTAACCCTAATTGATATTACGTTGCTGACATCATTATCATTATTATTATCACACTCAGTATGAAATCTTATATTGAAACAAAATTTGAAAAAGTTTGATAATACGCAACCTTACCACTACATAATAGAAACGCTGACATCTTCTTGATCAATCCAAAAAGAGAAAGGAAAGAAAATCATAACATCCAGGTTGGGTGATTAAAAGAATAAGTGAATAGCCTGCAGGAAAAGAAAAGTAATTTAATTTATTTATTAGTACATAAAAATGACAAGGTGGGCAAGGCTGTTAAGTGTTAGGGCCGTCTTTGCTTAAGCACCTTAACTTCAAATACAAGTACGCCCTATAGAAGTTACAGTATCACTAAGCAACTCCAACATTGAACATAAACTAGACATTGGAAGAATATGAAAAGAGTACAGCTACAAAGTGAAAAGGGAAAGAAACAAAAAGCTATATGCACAATTCAAACACAAAATGGACGGGAAGCATCATCTGGGACCGGACAATTCGTCCGGAGGGATGTGTGAAGTGGAATCAACAATCCAGGTGGTGTTGGGGTGAGGATGGCTGAATTCTTGCCGGAACATCTCCTCTTTCTGCCACTCCTCCCATCGTTCTGCCAGGCCGTCACCTTCCAGCATCCTGACCACCTCCGACATCTTGGGCCGTTCCATTGGAGCACCTTGTGTGCACAGCAGAGCTACTTGGATCAGTTTCTCCACCTCCTCATCAAGGTAATTACCTTGCAGGTCCGCGTCAACTAAGACCTCCAACTTCTTATCTTTGAGAAGACCTTTTACCTGATTTCAGGAATGGTATCAAGCAGTGAAGAAAACTTTCAAGGGAATGGCTGGTTTATTAAGCAAGGTTTTGCATTAACAAGAAAAACTCATAAATCTTGTGTTACAAGCCTCGGATGATTTGTTATTTCACTGTCAAATATTTACTTGCCTAAAACCCTTAGTATCAACACTTGTAAGCCTACAATCTGTTTAAAATTTTCTGATGTTATCTTCAGATGTTGTACCTGATCAAGATGTTTTCTCATTTCAAAAATAACTGCGAAACACAAATAACGAACCAAGTATGTTTTGATAACCAATGCTCAAATGAACTATTAATGCAACACGAGAAAAAGAAGGGGAAACATACCCAATCAAGTAACATAACGTCGTCATCATTTGCAAGTCTAGCGAGATCAAAAGCCCTTTGGCCGGTGATAAGTTCAAGAAGCATGACACCATAGCCAAAAACATCAGTCTTCTCAGAAGACTTTCCTGTTGACAAATATTCAGGTGCTATATGTCCAATGGTGCCCCGTACTGCAGTTGTAACATGAGTATCTTTGTAATCCATGAGTTTTGCCAACCCAAAGTCACCGACAACTGCTTCGTATTCCTCATCCAACAATATATTTGCGGCTTTCACATCGCGGTGAATAATTTTAGGATCACAATGATCATGCAAATAAGCCAGACCCCGAGCAGCCCCTAATGCAATTCGCTTCCTTATAGGCCAATTAAGTGGAGGTTCGGATTCTTTACGCTCTGTGGTAATTTATCATATAGACAATAACCATAGACCATCAGTTACTCCTTAAGAGTTGAAGGCAATTTCAGAACTTTTTAAAGGTTTCCAGACTTCCATGTATTTAGAACATAATTTCTCATAAATACATGTAACACATGAATTTGCCTAAAAAGTCATCTTATAAGTTTAGCCAATTTAAACTTGATAAGAAGAAATACTTTCAGGTAGGAAACAGCTGCAAGGTAAAGATGAAATCACTGATAGATTATGTAAAACTTTGAGAAAGGCACATAAGAAGGGAAAGAACAAGGAAGTTAAAATTGATAAAAGACAGCTATTTTCAAGTTTTGAAGAGCTTCAAGGTAAATATGAGATTGTTACTGGAAATTGAAATTTTGAGAGAAGAACTTGAAGTGAACAAGGACACAAAATGTACCTCTTAAACATGATGCCACACTTCCATTAGCCATGTACGGATACACAAGCAACCGTTCTGTAGGAGTCATGCAAAAGCCAAATAGACGGAGCAAATTCCGATGAACAGCCAGACTGATCATTTCTACCTCGGTTTGGAACTGCAGTTCCCCACCCTGCGTACGCTCCTCCTTTAGTCTTTTTACTGCCACAAGAGAGCCGTCAGCTAAGCGTCCTTTATAGACTTTTCCAAATCCTCCTCTACCCAAAATGTGCTTATTGCTAAAACTATCTGTTGCAACTTGTAGCTCACGCAGAGAAAACCTTTTAAGCTGTCCAAGATGAACTTCTGGATCCTCTTCAGCTGCAACAACATAATGCATGCTATTAGTATCAACACTATTAATTGGAAACTTATCTTTTGTGAAAATTTAAAGGAAAAACAACTAACCAGGTACATCAAAGAAATGATCCTGTGGTTTTCTTCGTCGCCAATATGCAACTGCAAGTGCAGGGACAGCAAATAGCAGAGCAGCACCAGCAGCAACTCCTCCAGCAATGGCTCCAGTGCCACTGTTACCTATTAAAGTGGCATTTCAGAAATTTTCCAACATGTTTAAAACCTCTGTCCATAATCAGTAAAACTAGCATATCATTTAGGACAAAAGCTAATTATGAGTCGATTCCAAAATGTTAGCACCCTTCCTAGTTACATACAGCCTTAGGGGCACAATGGAGAAGGGAACAAATACAAATGCCACATAGGCTAGAGGTTAGAAATTAGTTACAGAGAGAGAGTGAGAATGAGGAGGTA
>JANTNU010351931.1:0-12600 GCA_024752395.1 Erythroxylum havanense
GTTTTCTTCCAAATCAAGAATGATTTCAATTACTTCATAAATGTTGTTTTTGTTTCTTTTGAACGATTTGCAAAATTTCTACATCTTTCAGTACATAAACTTTGTTGATGAATTTTAAATAAAGATGAGAATGCATTTGAAACATTTTATGTTACGCCTTGGAAAATTCATGACATTTTGTATATTCAGAAAAGAAGAAAGAGCATGAAAGCATTTGCTAAAATGATTTGAGCATGAAATGAAAATGTGCTTTGTTTGGGCAAGAGAGAAACGTTTCGTTAGTCACATGCACGTCGACATATAGCCTTCTCCCGACTTCCCGCTTGAGGTCACCAGATCCTGAGAAATCGGACTCGTTTTGTTCACGGTATAAGCTTCGATTTATCCGTTTTGTTCCACGGAACTCTCGAGCTATTTGTTTGTGCATTGCATGTTTGAATGGTCAAGTATGTTGCATAAATGGAGTGTTTTGTATTGATGGTTAAATGGATATGTTGTGTTGATGTGACGACATTTTTCACTATGAGTTTTGAGAATGTGATGACATTTTTCAACTATGAGTTTTGAGTTCAAATTTCGACTTTGACTAAGAATTTAGGAACAAAGTATTTTATGAATTCATTATGATTTTATACGACAAATGAACACTTCAACGGTTTTGCTTATTCTTTGTTATAAGCTTGTTACCCACGAGATTTGAGCTCACCCCCTTTCCGTCTCCACCTTCAGGTTTTGAGCAAGATATGGAGTGAAAGAGAGTCAAGACATCACTCCCGATTTGTTTATGTTGTAATTTGCGTTTTTATGTAAAATGCAAGGGTTGTCACTTTTCAGGATTTCTAGTTTGTGTAATTTTATCTTTTGAGATTTTGGATTATTGTTATAATTATGGCTTGGTATGCCTTTAGAGCTTATAAAACTCTATTCTATTGATGTTAAGGAATTATAAGTTACGTATGGAGCAGGTTGAGTAGAAATTCGGTATACTTGAGGAAGTTATCGATTTGATATGAATCTTTTGATTGTGAATTGTTGTCATATTTATATATGGAAGTGAGATGTGTTCTGGAAAAAGGAACATAGAAATGGTGTGAGACTTTAAGCTTCACGATTTCTTTGGATTATGCCAACGCTTATGGTTCAATGGTTGGACTCCGAGAATGAGGCTCATCATGTTTGGTAGCAGAGCAAGAAAAGATTTCAAGGAATCACGCCTCAGTATGATGATATTTTGTTCCAAGGTTGGGTTCAAAAAACGGGGCCCAGCATTTGCGGTATCAAAGCAAGAGTGTAAGTGTTATGGTTTTGTTAAGAGTTGGATTCCAGAAATGAGATCCAGCAGTTGTGGTATCAGAGCGCCAGCATTATGATCTTGCATGGGCGCATGTGTATGGGTTACACGCATAAGACTCCAACAGACATGCCTAAGACTCGTTATGTCCATAATTTGTTTTGGTAATTCTTAAGTAACTAATTCCTCATTACAGTAATATTATCACATGATATGCTCAATTTTCCCAATGAACTCCTTTTTTCTCGACTAATTTCCTCAGTTTATTCGATATTAATCAATTCATATTCTTATTATCGACCCTATCACTTTGATTCGATCCATAATTTTCAATTTAATCTCCAAAATTCACAAATTTGCATGGAGAGGTAAATAAATGTCTTACAAATCCAACGCCTCAAAAATAAGGTCAATTAGAGGTCAGATGAAAAAGTTATACACAAAAGAAGGGCAAAGGGTCGGATTTGGAGCAATTAGCCACTAGCACGGGCGAGTGGCTCGTTACCGCGAGACGAACGCGGGCAAGCTCTCGTGCTCGCGAGGCATCGCCCTCGCGAGGGCTAGCTTCCGTGCCTATTTTTATTTGTATTTTTTCTATTATTTCCACTTATTCCCCCTCTTCTTCCAACATGCATAAATTTTCACACAAGTGTCCAAAATTGACAAATTAGATCTCCATGGAAAGATCACAGAAAACTCTACAAGTTTTATGAAGGACTTGAGAGCCAATTTCATCTCTAAGGATGTCAAAAACTCAATCAAAGTTACTGCCCAATACATGGCACCCCAAACAGTACCATAATCTTCTAAAATTCATAGCTCACTATCCCCTTGTCCAAAAATTCCATTCTTTATATCAATGAAAAGATCAAAATGCAACCTACAATTTTATTAAGAACTAAAAAATCAATTTGACCTTTAAGGGAGACAAAAACCATTTCGAAGTTTTTGTCCAGTAATGATCATGCCAAACACTAACAAAAACTTCTAAAAATCATAACTTCCTATTCCATGGTCCAAAACTTCCATATTTTACATCAATGGAAAGATAAAAACACATTCTACAATTATCATGAAGAATTTGGAAGCAAATTCAACCTCTAAAATGGTCAAAATCTCAATCAAAACTCCTGCCCCCATAATTTTACCCTGAACCATATCCAAACTTCCAAAATTCATACCTTACAATTCCTACACCCTAAAATAGCATATTATATATCATTAAAAAGCTAAGACATTCTTCTATAACTTTCACTAAGGCCACTTGAGTAAATTCAAACCATAATAGTCCAGAATTGGTCCCAAACCACAGTACCCACAAAACCTACATTTATGGACATTTTCAAACACAAGGCACATAAATCTTTGGAAGAATAGCCAAGAGTCAACAGATCATAACTTTCAATCTTCTTTTAAAAAAATGTCATACTTATTGGAGATAGAAACCTAACAAGAAAAACTACAACTTTCATGAAGACCAATTTAGCAGAATCTGCCTAAATCAATCTAGAAAATTTTCCAAAGTTTTAGATCACTAAATGAAATTTTCAAGCTACTGTTCATTCCTACACCCTTTTCCACTTTTAAATAAAAAATTGGAACTCCTATAGCCAAAATTAAACATCACTTCCTTCACAAGAATTGTAGCCAAACTCCTAAAGTTTAATTTAAGCTAAACCTCATCTCAATTGCCTAACCATATAAAAAGTTATGGTAAAATCATTGAAACATGTACAAAGCAAATTTCCAGATTCTTAACCTAACTTTAATTCTAACACTTCCATACCAATTCTACACCAATATATTAACCATAACTAAATCAAAACCTCTCCTTGAACATTAGTCCACAAAGTGGTAGCAATACTCACTCAATCATTCATACATTTCCTACACTCTTCTAAACCTACTTTCACTTCCAAAAACCTTTCCAACACACATTCATCAAATTCTACATCATCAATCATTCAACAAGGCAAAAAATTCATACACACACACCCATATATTCCAACCACAATTGACATGCAATTAACCTTAAATAACATAACAAATAATGTAATTAACTACAAAACCATCATATAAAACATATTACTTACCTAATCAAGCTTCCAATCTTCTAAACTTCAAAATATCACAATCCTCTCTAATTCTCTTCACCACACACGATCATCAACCTTCAAGGCTTAGGTTTGGATGTTTGGTGAACAAAAGAATAGAACAAGTAGAAGAAACCATCGAAGAAGAAGGAGAAGAGGAGAGCTACGTAGGATGGAGAATTTTCAATTTAAAAACCAATCACTTTAAAAGAGAAGAAGCTTCGTGAAAGATAAACCAAGAAGGGAAAAAGGCTTTTTAATTAACCAAAGGAGGCATGTTAGGCAAGTGACGTGTGTCACTAGACACATGTCATAATCTTGAGCTTTCACTTAGTTTCTTTCCAATTAAAATTCAATTTCTAGTCCAATTTTTTCCCAAAATTCCAGTGGCTCAAATTAATAAATCCTACAATCATTTATCAAAAATTTCAGTGTCATTGGACAGTCATTTCCACTACCGGTACACAATCAGCCTGTCGCTTGGCATTTTTTTTAATCTGAAAAATTTCCCCGAAATTTTCCAGAAAAAAATCTAAAATTCACTAAAAATTCTCAAACCTCGTTAACCCTCTCCAATTAATTTTTTCTCACACACAAATCACATTTTTCATAACAATCACATTTATTCACAATATACCAGGAAATGTCATGAATGCATATACAATCATTTTTCATGTGCAAAAAATCATTGTTCACGTGTATATGTATATTATATAATACATGAGCATGAGATGTGTTTTTCTAATTTCTCTGATTGATCTCACATGAACCAATTTCTATGGTTCAACCCTTTGTATGGAAACGGGATGTTACAAAAGTAAAGGAAGATTGTAGGGCCAATCGCATGGAGCTTGAGCCATCATTGGTTGAAGGAAAGGGGAGTAGTCTTTTCTCTCTTGAGCTACATAAATTGATTCCTTCTATTGTGCATCCTCCTTTGATTGAGTTGAAACCCCTACCCCTACTTTAAAGTACGCCTTTCTTGAGTCTATTGAGTGGTTATCTATTAAAATTGCTAATACCCTATCTCACAATGAGGAAGAGAGACTCCTTACTGTTTTGAAAGAACATAAGAGGGTTATAGGGTGAACTTTAGCAGATATACCTAGAATTAACACAACTATTTGCACACAAAAGATCTTATTGAGTGAGGGTTCCAAGTCTTAGAGGTAGCTATAAAGGAATTATCTTAGACGTGGTTAAGAAAGAAATCACAAAATTGTTGAATGTTGGGATCATATATCCATTTCTGATAGTGAGTTGGTCAGTCCAATACATGTAGTGTTGAAAAAGAGTCGATTACCTATGATAAAAAATAATAGAGATGAGTTTATTCCTATTAGGGTGCAGAATTCGTGGCGTATGTGCATAGATAATAGATGATTAAATGACGCCATAAGAAAAGATCATTTCCCTCTACCTTTCATTGACCAGATGCTTGAAAGACTTGCATGCAAATCACATTATTGTTTTTGAGATGATTTCTTTGGGTATCTCCAAGTACCTATTGCACTAGAGGATCAAGATGAAACCACCTTTACATGTCCTTTTGATACATTTGCATATCGAAGGATGCCCTTTGGTTTATGTAAGGCTCAAGGAAATTTCTAACGTTGTGTGATGGTTGTTTTCTGTGAATTTTTAGAAGAATGCATGGAAGTTTTTATGGACAATTTCACAGCTTGTGGTAGTCGTGCAATAGTTTTAAAGAGGTACATTGAAAAGAATTTGATTTTGAATTTTGAAAAATGCCATTTCATGGTCAATAAAGGTATAGTGCTAGGTCATTTGATTTCAAGCAAAGGGGTTAAAGGTGATAAAGCTAAGATTGAGGTTGTATCTTCCTTGACTTATCCTACCTGTGTAGAGATATCAAATCATTTTTAGGTCATGGAGGATTTTATAGGTGGTTCATAAAAGATTTCAGCAAAATTGCATGACCTCTTTCCAAGTTTTTGCAAAAAGATGCAAAATTTGAGTTTGATGATTCTTGTAGAAATGCCTTTGATAAATTGAAATCAAAACTCATTTAGTTGCTCCTGATTGGAACTTGCCTTTTGAGCTTTCATGCAATGCTTCTAATTATGTTGTAGGAGTTATTAGGTCAACGGGAGGAGAAACTAGTAAGAGTTATCACATATGCCTCGAAAACACTGGATCTAACTCAAATCAACTATACAACAACTAAGAAAGAGTTGTTTGCAATAGTTTTTATTTTAGAAAAATTTAGGCCGTATCTGTTAAACTCCCATGTGACCATTTTTACCGATCATGTAGTTGTTCGATATCTCCTCAAGAAACCACAATCAAAGTGTAGATTGATAAGGTGGGCATTGCTTCTCCAAAAATTCGATATTGAGATAAATGATCGAGTTAGGGTGGCAAACCATATACCTGACCATTTGAGTAGGCTACCAGACGATACACAGGGAGTGGACTCTTCTGAATTGACTTGCGATTATTTTCCTAATTCAGTTTTATGTGTTTTAGTTTTTAAAGAACCTTGGTATGCACATATAGTCAATTATCTCATGATTGGACTAACTCCTCCTTTTATGTCTAAGGTGCAAGCCCAAAAGCTAAAGAGCGAACCTAGGCATTACATTTGGGATGTTCCTCATCTATAGAGAATGTGCAGTGACCAGGTAATCCGAAAATGCATGCCTATTGAAGAATTTGGTGCTATAATTTCAACTTGCCATTCAATGGTTTGTGGGGGGAATTTTAGTGCAAGGAGAACATCTAGGAAAATTCTAGATTCTAGTTTTTATTGGCCTACCCTCTTTAAAGATTCATTTACCTTTTTTTGGTTATGTGACAAATGTCAACGTTTTAGAAGGTTAGGTAAACGACATGAAATGCCTTAGCAACCTTTATTGTTTTGCGAAATCTTTGATATATGGGGAATTGATTTCAGGGTCCCTTTCCCCCATATTTTGGCTTTGTGTATATTCTTTTTGTTGTCGACTATGTATCAAAATGGATAGAGGTTGTACCTACTTGAAAAGATGATACGCAAGTAGTGTCTAAATTTCTAAAGTCTAACATTTTTTGTCTATTTGGGATTCCTAAGGTTGTGGTTAATGATAGAGGGACACACTTTTGTAATAGAGTCATTGATAACCTATTTTCCAAATTTGGAGTCACTCACAAAGTCTTTATTGCATACCACCCACAAACCAATGGTCAAGCTAAAAAATCGAGTAGAGAAGTGAAGCACATCTTAGAGAAGATGGTAAAGCCATCAAAGAAGGATTTGAGCCTATGTCTAGAAGAAGAATTGTGGGCCTATCGAACCGCCTACAAATCCTAAATAGGCATGTCCCCTTACCGTTTAATCTATGGCAAAGCTTGTCAATTACCGGTGGAGTTGGAGCATAAAGCATATTGGGCAGTTAAGAGGTGCGACATGGACTTGGAATCTTCTAGTATGGAGCGAAAGCTGCAAGTGCAAGAATAAGAGGAGTTAAGCCTAGAGGCATACAAAAATTCGCACCTCTATAAGGAGAAAACAAAGTTTATGCACAACAAGATTCTCTAGGGGAAGAGCTTCAAGGAAGGGAACAAAGTTCTATCATTCAAGGCTCGTTACACTTTTAAGCATGGAAAGTTCAACACTCATAAGGATGGGGAGTACTTAGTCACCAAGGTGCACAATTTTGGTATGGTAGAGATTTTACATGAAGAGACCGGAGCCCAACTCAAAGTGAATGCCCATCTATTGAAGCTTTATCATGACACCCCGCATCCTCCGTAGTCATCAGGTCATTTCTCTCCTTCACTTGTTTACTTACTTTTTCTCTGTGATGGACTATGACATTGTGGATGCATTAATATGTTGAATATATGTGGGGAAAAACCAATTCAGTAGGGCCTTAGTTTACCTTTTAGTTTAAGCAGTTTTTCAATTCAATAATTCCTCCCTCATTTATGTTCGTTGTGCTTTTTGGTTTGATGCATGATACATCTTCCATGCTTGAGGCAATTGATGTAATTGATTGTGTTGCACTTTGTTTTCTTAAGTTCTTTTGGTGCCTAAAGACTTTGTATATGATTTCTAAGTGAACTGAGTATCCATCTTGTGTCTTTTGTGTTGTGAATCAAGTTTTTTCATTTGTATCATTGTTTGTTTTCCTTTCGGGTAACCTTCTCCGTGGTATGAAGTCCTCGTTGCTGCGACAAACTTACCTTGCTTTCCTTCATGTTGCTCTCAGGAAAATTTAACTGGGCCATGGATTCCACATCATCGTAGGGAAAATTCCTTACAATTTTCTTGTTTCTCTCGGGTAAACATCGCCACGGTGTGAAGTCTACGTCGCCACGGTGAACAAACCTCATTTCTTTCTATTTCTCTCGGGTTTATTTCGCCGCAACAAACTTCAACGTTTGTCGTAACAAAAGTTTAATCTGTGCAAAATTGACGCAGTGCAATTATCCTTTCACCTTTATTTTCTCTTAACCTTTCGTATTCCTTCTACCCCTTTTCATCATTTCCAACCCCAAACCCTATATAAACACCCCTGAACCCCCCTCTCGTCTCTATCCCTCTTTCTTCACCGTGGTACTCCTGATGTTTCCTCTCCTCTGACTCTTTTTGCATTTTTCTTCCCTCTTCGTAAGTATTTTCTTCTCTTCTATATTTTTTCTTAGTTTTTGTATTGTTTAGGGTAGGTTAAGTTTATTATTTTGTTCTCTTTTTCAATTTTCCCTTTTAGTTTCATTTTCTTTAGGATAGCTTGTTTTAATCATTTGTTTATGTTATATTTCAATATGCATTTTTGCAAAACAATGCCTCGTGTTAAGCTTCCAACCTGTGGCACCCCTATTTACCCTCTTAGTCCTCCTAGTGATTCCGATTCTTCGGATAGTTTCACCTTTACCAAAATAGTTGAAAAAGTAGATACTAGGCCATTAATCAAAGAGCAACCTTTTCCTTTAGCTCCCCCTGACAATCCCTTTGTCCAACAACTTGTAAACTCCCAACTTATAAGATTACTCAAACCCCAAGACTAAGGCAAGGATAAATTCGTTCGCCATTTCTATACTTATGCCAGATTCCATAACACTATGGAAATTAAATTCCGTGGTGTTAAAGCCTCCAATGCATTCACTACTGCTAGTATTCGTCTCCATTTCAATCTTCCTCCCATTATCTTTTGCCACTATTATCAGCTTATCCATAACCATCCCTCTAATGATGTTATTCGAACCCTTTGTCAAGAGGGTGCCGAATGGCATCGACCCAGATATTACCAGTTATACCTAAAAAGATCTAATCTCTGACCCTCAGCTCATCCTTGGCTCCATGACTTCATTACCACCGCCAAATTCACCAACATCATCACCTTTCCCCATCTCATCACCAACATCTTCCAGGAACATAATGTCCCGAAATTAGACAAAGAAAGTTATTTTAACCCAACCCCACTCTTTAGGTATACCTGCCTAAAGCAACCCACCTCAACCCTCCACCATCGATGTTTTTAAATGATAGTTGATTTCGATTAATTTCATTTTCAATGTTTTCACGAGAAGCATGTGAGGGTACGCTAAAAGAGTAGCATTATGTGTTTTTAAACCATGATATTGTTTAATTAAGATACTAACCTTGTTGGAAGGATATTTGGGCCTGAATTCTTTAATTTTTGTGTGTATCTACTTAATTTCATATCCCTCTAGAAATTGTTTTAATTCTTGATCAATGCTTCATGAACTAAAATTTTGTTAATATGATAGAGGCATTCCTTTCCAAAATCTCCTTACCTGAAAACAAACCCCAAACACTTAACCTTTGCTAGCTCCTTTGAGCCTTCTTTTGAGTGCATACATATTTCACAACTGATATGAGTATCTCATCTCTAGTTAAAGCAGATAAAAACAGGAAACGGTTTCTATACAAAAGAAAAGAAAGAAAAAGAGTTCCAAAAATTCAAAAAATGTGAAAAAATAGGAAGTTTTCTCAAATGAAAAATGGAATAAAAATGTGTTAAATTATGTTTGTCGTTTGTGTAAATATTTTCTTACTTATAGTGGGTCTTTGTTTCATGATAAAAATAATTGTGGTGCATGTACTCATTTTTCCCTCTTCCGTTCAATCCATTTCATTTAGCCTTCCGTACATTACAACCTTGAAAAGTTCTCTTGATTTTTGAAATTATAGTTCTTGTGGTGGAGAGGTAGAAATATCACAAGCTCATGGAAGAGAATGGACTAAGCAGATTGTAGAGTGAAATTATCCCAAGACAAGTAGGTTGACAGATGAAACACATTACCTTGACTAAAACCTCTTTCGCCCAATCTCTTGGATTAAATGTTTATAGTGTTTATTTTCTTAATCGTTTTTCAGTTTGCTTACATTGATTTCTAAGGAAGTGACTTAACTGATTCTTTGCTCTCATTTTTAAGCATGGTCGGAATTTTCTTTGACACTTGTGTCTCTTTGACTTTTAAAAACTTTGTTCAGGAGTACAAAGGTTTAAGTGTGGGGGAATTTGATTGAACCCAAGTTTCCTATATCAATTGGTGACAAGTTCATGGTTTTTATTGTACTTCTTGGCTCTTATTTTCAGATTTTATGCTTAATTTAACTCTTGAGTGCTTGCCTTGAAATTATGTAGTTTGAGGGTAAAATTTTCACAAATAATTAGTAATTGCACAAAATCGATTTTTTAGAACAATTGATACTGTAAACTACTACTTTTTTAGTGTAGGAGATTTAAGAAGTAGAGCCAAGGAGTGAAGGCCAAGATGACAAGTCAACAAGTCAAGGAGGGCAACAGACAAGTCCGCCACAATGACATTGATGTTTCGCTGCGATGAAATATGAAGATTTACTGAAGAGTCCTTTCGGTAAAAGTTCTCTGCGGCAAAGATAATGTTTGCACTATGATGAAAGCTGAAGTTAACTTAATAAAACTTTCGGCAAAAGTTCACCGCAGTAAACGTATCCTCTCATTGCTGTGAAACCTTCGAAGCTGCAAACTCGGACCATTTTTTACAAACTAATCAACTGTTCAACCCAATCCATTAACCCATACACATATACCATGATCTCATTCTTCTCCATCGACACACACACCATCGTTATCTCTTCTATACCATTTTCCTTCCATTTTTCCACCATCGGTTGCTACCTTGGGTATCTCCAATGGGTTCTCAGTTGTGAAGTCTCTTGGAACTATGCGTGGCTAGGCACCTCTCTCCTTTTGAAGATGTAGCAATGGATTGAGTTCAACGGGCTTAAAAAGGGAGTAGCTTGATCCATGTTTAGCTATGATTTATGAACTCCTAGGTTTAAAATTTGTAATTTGTAGTTCAACATTCTTGATTAGAGTTTAATCAAGTGTTGGATATTCAATGTGTGGTTGGGATTTTTTTATGTTTAACTTTGAGCTTAAATATATAAAATCTCATATATGTCTATTTGCGATCTTGTTGAATCTCTTTTATCTTACATAGTTGTGTTTGATATTGAGTTGATTTGAGATCCCAAAATGACTTGTTGCATTGACTTACCCACTACAAACACTAAGGGCATTTAACAAGGTCTTAAGAAATGGAGTTCATTGATTAAGACCTTGGACTTAAAGAGTTCTTTAAGGCTTACCCATTTGAAACTTAGTGATTCTGACTCCCATCGAAAATTGATTTTGAATTATGATAGCCAAAGCTCATTTTCAAGAGGATACTATTACATTTCATCACTGTCTTTATCTTTATGTTGTCAATTCCCAAAAATCCCAAAATATATTTTACACATTTTTCTTACAATTCCATTTAATTTAGTTAAGGTTTCCAAAGATCAAAACACCCTCCTTACTAATTTAGTTTGCATTTCATTACATGTAGTTTAGCTTAGGTCCATTCGTTTAGGTTCCGATTAAATGAGACGATCCAAGGTTGCATCCTATATTGCAATCCTTATATTATATTTTTGATTTGACCTCCAAGGGTACAAACAAGATCCGGATCAGATGCATATCCTCATATCACAACCACTATCCACTACTTTTAAGTAACCGTAGCTTCATACTTTTGGTATACAATTAATCTACCTTCAAAGATAACTTTAGACGAACCAAAGAGAAGTAATGATTCTTCATTAGTCTTGACTTACGATTATACATTTATATAACTACCACAATGATGAGGTGTCGTGGCACAAGAGATGATTATACAGTACCTAAAGTACAAAAGATGACGACAGTAGGGACACGTAGTGGCACAAGAGGCTGAGGAGGGAGGCTTCGGTGGTAACAAAGATGAGGATGCTGGAATGTCAAGGATGGTAGCACGTTAAGGACGTACGGTGTCATAATGAGGATGCACTATGGGATGATGAGGACAAACAATTATATAGCAAGGACGATGACAACAGAAGAGAGAAAAAATTAGCTACTATAGAGGAGGGGAAAGTGGAGATCACTATGGTAGTTTTAGGTTAAACGAAAATGATGTCGTTTGGTATTAATCCAAATGATGTCATTTTTGCTTTATTAAAAACATTGGAGCCAAAGCAAATAATGATGTTTACCTCTAAACTTTACTGACGTACTACAAGGAAATGATCGGATAATTATCTCACTAAAATTACCAATTGGGTTCTAAAATCAATTCAAATAACAAACTAATCTAACTTTCGTATTCGACAAGTTTATCATCCAAATTAATTATCAAGCCTAACTAATAATTATCACTTACTAATTCTTAATCTAAGAATCCATTACTTCTCCTTCCATACTAAACTTCTTCTCTCAATCCTTTGTTTAATACCAAAATGATGTAAAGTTTGATCATGCTATTACTGTTGGGCCCCGAATTTTTTTTATTTATTTGAATTAATTATTTATTTATTTATGGATTTATTCGTTAATTTTTTTTTCTTCTTTTTTCTTTCTTCTTGCCTTAATTGAGTTAAATATGTATTTATATAGATATTTTGTTGGGCTTTAGGAATGAAAGATAAGAAGAAGGAGGATTAGAAATTAATGGGTGATGTAAAGTGGGCTTGGGAGGTAGGGAGCCCAAAAGGAAATGCAAGTGAGCTTAAAGGAGTATCAAAACTACATAGTTTTGAGGTAGGGTTTTTAAGTTGAGATATAAAAGGAATTAAAGGAAGAGTAGGAAGCAAGTTGTCGTAAGTCACCTAAAGGAAGAGAAGCAAAATCGTGAGAGAAGAAAGAAGAAGCTTTCGGCCAAGAGGAAGGAGAGCCGTAA
>JANTNU010352032.1:0-12599 GCA_024752395.1 Erythroxylum havanense
CTGAAGAGGCTAAGAGTAAAAGAATACTTGCTGTAAAGAGACCTGAAGAGGCTCAGTCGAAAGAATACTTGTAAACAGTTCAGAGATAGTGAAATCTCATAAGGATATCTGAGGACTGGACGTAGCCCACGGTTTGGGGTGAACCAGGATAAATTACTGTGTTCTTTCTCTTTACTCTCATATTACTTATATCGTAATTTTCAGAAATAACAAAGTTTTTCAAACTAGTTACGAATTGATTTACGATAAGTCTTTGAAAGAACAAGTATTTGTTTTAAGGGATTAACGAAAAGTTTATCACAATTCAACCCCCTCCCCCCCTTCTTGTGTATCTTGATCATATTATTGCTCAATATATTAACGTGTGATTTACTTCAGGACAAAATAAGAATAGAGACAAAATTTTAATAAAGTTAAACCCTAATGAAATGAATCTTTGACCCATTCAATTCCAATGACCCAAATTTCAATTCCAAAATCATGTATCCAAGGCCATTGGACAGAAATTTTTGATACCGAAAATCAACCGGTTCGCGACTTGGTGGTTTTTTTCTGGTCCGGAAATTTCTCCGAAAAATTCCAGAAAATTTCCTAAAATTCCCTTAAAATGTAAAACACATAACGACTCACTCCAAATAATTTTTCAAATACAATTACCATGTAATTAACAACCACATTCCGTTTAGGCACAAATACCGAAAAATGTCATGAATGCATGTACAGTCAAGTTCATTTGCAATTCCACTATTCACGTTTAATGGTATGCATAAATATTGCAACCCAATACTAAACACTATCGGCCCTTTCCAAATTACTATTTTACTCTTCCCAGTGAGGGTGGGATGTTACATTATAGATGAACAGAAACAGGACATCAAGATCTACAACCCTTATAAAGACCTTAAAGATGAATTCTATCACATAGAGGATCAAATTTAGACAAGAAGATGCTCTGGTCAAACTAAGACGATGTTGACATCATGTGACAATTGCTGATGTCATACTGAGATGAATTGAAAAAATAGATATAACTTTTTGTTCAGAACTAACTCGGATTCAGTTGTTCTATATATAAATAAAAAAAGGACTACAAGATATACAACTCTCATGAAGACCTTAAAGACCAATTCTATCATTTAGAAGATCCAATTTAGACCAAAAGATGCTCTGGCCAAACAAATACGATGTTGACGTCATGAGACGATTGCTGACGTAATACTGAGACGAATTGGAAAAATGGGTATAACTTTTTATACAAAACACGGATTCAGGTTGTCTATAGATGAATAGAAAGAGAAATTCAAGATTTCCAACTCTCATAAAGACTTTAAAAACCAATTCTTTCATCTATAGGACCAAATTTAGATCAGAAAATGTTCTGACGAAACTAAGACGATGCTGACGTCATGAGAAGATTGCTAACATCATACTGAGACGAATTGGAAAAATGGTTATAACTTTCTGTACAGAACTTGGATTTAGGTGTTCTATAGATAAATAAAAATAGAAATTCAATATCTACAACTATCATGAAGATCTCAAAGATCAATTCTATCATCTAGAAGATCAAATTTAGACCAAAATATGCTCTAGCCAAACTAAGACGATGCTGACGTCATGAGACAATTGTTGACATCATACTGAGATGAATTGGAAAAATGGGTATAACGTTTTGTATAGAACTTGGATTCAGGTGTTCTATAGATGAATAGAAAGAGCACTTCAACATCCACAATTCTCATGAAGACCTTAAAGATCAATTATATCATTTAGAGGATCAAATTTAAACCAAAAAATGCTCTGGCTAAATTAAGACGATGCTGACGTCATAAGACGATTCCTGATGTCAAATTAAGACGAATTGGAATAATAGATATAACTTTTTGTAAAGAACTCAAATTCAAGTATTCTATGGATTAATAGAAAGAGGAATTCAAGATCTACAACTATCATGTAGACCTTAAAGACCAATTCTATCAGCTAGAGGATCAAATTTAAACCGAAATATGCTCTAACCAAACTAAGACGACGCTGATGTCATGAGACGATTGCTGACATCATATTGAGAGGAATTGGAAAAATGGGTATACCTTTCTGTACAGAACTCAACCTCAGGTGCTCTATAGATGAATATAAATAAGACTTTAAGATCTACAACTCTCATGAAGACCTTAAAGACGAATTCTATCATCTAAAAGATCAAATTTTGACCAGAAGATGTTTTGGCCAAACTAAGACAATGCTGACATCATGAGACGATTGTTGACATCATACTGAGATGAATTGGAAAAATAGGTATAACGTTCTCTACAAAACTCAGATTCAGGTGTTATATAGATTAATAGAAATAGGACTTCAAGATATACAACTCTCATGAAGACCTTGAAGACCAATTCTATCATCTAGAGGATCAAATTTAGACCAGAAGATGCTCTGGCCAAACTAAGACGATGTTGACGTCATGAGACAATTGCTGACGTCATATTGAGATGAATTGGAAAAATAGGTATAACTTTCTATACAGAACTCGAATTTAGGTTTTCTATAGATTAATAGAAAGAAGACTTTAATATCTACAACTCTTATGAAGACCTTAAAGGCCAATTCTATCATCTAAAGGATCAAATTTAGACCAGAAGATGCTTTGGCTAAACTAAGACGATGTTGACATCATGAGACGATTGTTGACGTCATACTGAGATGAATTGGACCTTACTACTTGTAATGCTCTTATCTCCCATCTATGATATCCAAAATTTACAAACTTTATATCGTTGGAAAGCTGAAAAGATCTTCTACAACTGTCAAGAAGACCATTTTCACCAGTTTTACCTAGATCATTCCATATTTTCCCTCGAAGTCAGTACATAATTCTATCCTTATGGAAAACTTGAAATATGCAATGTACACTACAAGATAATAAGCACATCCATATAGAACTTCTTCACTACTCAATTCATTTTCAAATCAAAAATGAAGTTCGCACATAGCCTCCATTCATAACTTTTACACATCGACATCTCATCAAGTCTTAACCCAAGTTACAAAAATACATTGGATGCTCAATGCTCAAGATGTATATAAAGCTATTCGAAAGTCTAGCCATTAACTTAGTACAAAAGTTATGTATCTTGGAATTTCTGATTCCTTGCAAGGATTGCTAACTTTCACGCTCTGCCCCTGGGGAGGGGAAGAGTGGGGTGAGCTACACAGCTCAATGGTAAATATATTTATAATCATTGTGAAATGACCACAAATTCAAGCATATGTATATATATATATATAAATGCGTATATCTAATAATTCCAGTACTCTTCAATTTAGAATAAAACTCATAACACATAACATTCAAATGCATCATACACGACAAATTTGAAGATGCAACGCACAACAATTCGCTCGAGGGTTTCATGAAAACAGAATGGAAAAATCGAAGTTTACCCCATAAATAGAATGAGTCCAGTTTTGGAGCTCAAATGTCACAAGCGGGCAGCCGGGAGAAGGCTCTTGTCAACGTGCACGTAACAAATAGAATGGTTCCACTCTCGCCCAAACATGGCACATATTCATTTTTCTCAAATGCTCATACTTTTATGCTTTGTCTTCTTTGCGTTTAATACAAAATGTAATACCCTTTTTCAATGTATAACATGATTACCATGCAATTCCAAACATTCACATTTAATTTACTTTCAAGAAGAGCAACTTTTGGGATTCACATTCACATACATTGGCAAGAATTTGCCCCAATTTTACAATAACTATAAACACATTACCCACCTAATTAGCTTGCGAAAACCAAGTCAAGCTTGCCTTTCCCTTTGCTCTTGGGTAGGATTTACTTAGCTTCCTACAACAACCAAGGTTCCAATTAACCAACAGTCCAACAAAAATTCATAACTGAAAAAATCACAAAATTTTGACAAACACAAATCTAGCCTACCATAACCCATCTAGGTTAGAAAACCTAAGACCTAGTTTAGAAACCCTAAAATCACTAGGGTTCTCCTAATCCATCTCCTTCCAACACAAACTTTTCATTCTCTATAACTCCTTCATCCACAACTCAAATCATTCCTTTAATAAAGAAAGAAGAAAAGATGGTTAATCTACCTTAATAAGTTGATATCTCTTCTTTCCTTCTTCCACCAAAACCTTTCTCTTCTCTCTTCTAACTTTTGTTTTCTCCCATGAAGTCTGATTATTTCATCTACATATTTCTTGACCAAAACATTCAAAGAATCTGTCTACTTAATTGGCATGAAATGTGCAGACTTGGTTAGCCTATCCACAATCACCCATATCGCATCATTCTTCCTGCTAGTCCTCGAACAATCCCATCAAAAAATCCATCGTAATCTTCTCCCACTTCCATTCAGGAATCGGCAGAGGTTTAAGTTTGCCTGAAGGTGCCTGGTGTTCAGCTTTGACTTGCTGGCACACTAAGCATCTTTTAGCATATTCAGCAACTTCTTTCTTCATTCTTTTCCACCAGAAATATTCCTTCAAATCTCTATACATTCTCGTATTTCCTAGGTGCATAGCATAAGGCGCATTGTGTGTCTCATCTAGAATCTCTTCTTTCAACTCTAACATATCTGGAACACACAATCTGTTACCTACCACAATCAATCCATCTCCTCTGGTTTTTATTCCTGAAAGTTTACCATTTTTAATCCCTTCACGAATCCTACTCAAATACTCATCTTGTTCCTGTAAATCCCTAGTCTTTTCATTCAATACTAGTCTCCCTCTAAAAGTAGCCAGCACATAACCAGATTCGGCTTGTCTCATTTTCACTTTAAGTTTGGTTAATTCCATCAACAAAGGAAGTTATACTGTCTCCACGTGTGTCATGGTTGACTTCCTACTTCGTGCATCCGCTACTACATTAGCTTTCCCTAGATGGTAATCCATCATCAAATCATAATCTTTCAACAGTTCTAACCACCTTCTTTGTCTCAAATTCAACTCCCTTTGGCTCATCAAATATTTAAGACTCTTATGATCTGTAAACACCATGTGGTGACTCCATACAAGTAATGTCTCCAAATATTTAATGCAAAGATTATGGCCACTAACTCCAAATAATATGTAGGATAATTCATCTCGTAAGGCTTTAATTGCCTAGAAGCATAAGCAATCACTTTATAATCCTGCATCAACACACAGCCTAATCCCTTCCTTGAGGTATCACTATACACTGTATATCTATCACTTCCCAAAGGTAAAGTCAAAATTGGTGCAGTTGTAAGTCAGCTCTTTAACTCCTCAAAATTGTTTTTGCATTCCTCTGTCCATCTAAATATCTGATTCTTTCCTGTTAATTTGGAAGGTGGAGCCGCTATTATAGAAAAGCTCTCTACAAACCTTTTATAATACCCGAATAGTCCCAAAAAAATTCTCACTTCAGCCACGTTCTTAGGTGTTTTCCATTTCACAACTACTTCTATCTTCCTTGGATCCACATGAACCCCTTTCTGTAAAATCACATGTATAAGAAATGTCACTTCTTTTAGCCAAAATTCACATTTATCGAATTTGGCATACAACTCATTCTTTCTCAATGTCTCCAAAGAAATTCTTAAATGTTTCTCGTGTTCCTTATCACTTTTAAAGGTCTAAAGACACAGTTCATTAAATCCATGAAAGCTGCAGATGCATTTGTCAACCCAAAAGGCATGACCAAGAACTCAAAGTGGCCATACCGTATTCTAAAAGTAGTTTTTGACACATCGGACTTCTTTATCCTCAAATGGTGGTAGCCCAATATCAAATATATCTTGGATAAGACTCTTTCCCCTTGTAACTGATCAAACAAATCATCTATGCGTGGAAGCGAATATCTGTTCTTAATGGTGACATGATTAAGCTTTCTATAATCCACACACATTCTCAAAGATCCATCTTTCTTCTTCACAAACAAAACCGGAGCTCCCCATGGTGAAGAGCTCGGCCTAATATAACCTTTCTCCAACAAGTTTTCCAATTGTTGCTTAAGCTCCTTCAATTCTGCTAGAGCCATTCTATAAGGCAGAATCGAAATTGGCGTTGTGCCTGGAAGAAACTCAATGGGAAATTCAAGTTCTCTAGGTGGCGGTAGTCCTGGTAACTCCTCGGGAAAGACATTTGAAAATTTCATGACCACTGGCATATCTTCTAACTTCCCTC
This sequence comes from Erythroxylum havanense, assembly GCA_024752395.1. Lineage (NCBI taxonomy): Eukaryota > Viridiplantae > Streptophyta > Magnoliopsida > Malpighiales > Erythroxylaceae > Erythroxylum > Erythroxylum havanense. The sequence goes on from JANTNU010352032.1 coordinate 6,172, forward strand.
TTTCTGCCCACGTGTCTACCACATAAGCCAAAAAGGCCTCACACCCTTTCCTCATCATTTTCTCTGCTAAAAGAGCTGAAACAACTCTAAATGGGCTTAACTTTCTGTCTCCCACAAATACTACCTTTTTCCCGTCATCCACCTCAAAGTCTACTGTCTTTCGTTTGTCGTCCAAATTAGCATTATACTTCTCTAATGTGTCCATGTCCAAAATTACGTCTAATCCTCTCATCTTCAATGGCATTAGATCTACCACTAAGTGTCCCCCACCAATAAGTATCTCGTAATCTCTATAAATTTGACTAATCATAATATACTAGCCAATTGGAGTACTCATCATCAAAGGAGAATCCAAAAGGTTAAAATCTCTGGTCCACACAATTCTACCCGATGAAACAAAAGAGTGAGTAGAACCCGAATCAATAAAAAAAACTACATCATCATCAAATAATTTAATCATACCAGTCACAACTTTTGGGGTCGTTTCTGCATACTCCTGTGTCATTGCAAACACTCTAGTTGGTGCTTGCCCCCTGGGTCTTCCTGGAGGATTCGCCCTCTTAACCACATCAGAACTGCTCTCTTCAGTTATTGTCTTCTGTCCCATTGCCTCAGTTCTCCTCGATGGTTGCATCTGTGTTCCCTCTCCTCTTGCATATCGTGGACACTCTCTTGCCATATGCCCTTTCTCTCCACATTTGAAACAAGCTCCAGTCAGCCTGTAGCATTCCCCTCCATGGAACTTGTTATAATGTTCGCACTTAGGGGCAGATGACTTGCCCCCTTCTCCCTTTCTACTGCCTCCCACTGTTGAGGCTTGATGAGAAACAGTAGAAGTCTTCATTGATTTAGGCCTGTTTGCACCACTACTCCTCTCCTCAGACTGTATAGGGAAAGTCTTGGCACTCCTCTCTAGCATAAAAGTACCACCTCCCCTCTTAAACTGTTCTCTCCCCTTTCTTTTTTTTCTCACAACACTCTTAATGTTCTCAATGTTCTCCACCCTCAAAGCCGCCTCAACCAGCTGTTGGAAATCACAAAACTTTTGCACCACCACTTTCTCTTTGATAGCTAGGTGTAACCCCGATTCGAATCTACGACACTTTGCCTCCTCACTCATCATCATTTCTGTTGCATATCGAGAGAGCTGTATAAATCGGTGCTCATATTCACTCATCGTCATTTCCCTCTGAGTGAGACTCAAGAACTTCCTCTATTTATGTTGAATGCAGACCTCAGATAGGTATTTCTTCTTGTAAATAGTTAAGAATTCCTTCCATGTCAGTACTGGTGGTCTCATCTGGCTCCCTAGAACATTCTTCCACCAATGCAAAACATCTCCCTGTAACAGGCTTGCGCCATATACAACTTTCTCATCATCCTCACAATACATTTGAGCCAATATTCTTTCAGTCTTTCTCAACCAAGTCTCAGCTTCTTTTGGATCCGTTGTCCCATAGAAATCCACTGCCCTATACTTCCTGATCTTGTCAAACTGATTCTCTTTCCTGGTTGGGGCTGAAGCAGAAGATTGTGGCATCTGGCCCATGGCCTGAGCAAAGGCCTAAGCAAATGCCTGAAACATCCTCAAATCCAATGGAGCAGGCACTTGCTCCTGCAAAAGAGGAGACTCTTGCGACTGTGATCGAATGGGCTCACTACCTTGCCCTACAGAAACCTCAACATTCACTAGGGCTATAGACTTATCAGTACTCTCCTCACTTAGTGGAGAGTCAGGTGCAATCGATCCTTGCAATACTCCTCGCATTCTTCTACGAGGTGGCATCTTATTCCTTCAATATAAACAATCACTATTAGCTTACATTTCATTCTACAATTCCTGATCCCTACATGTATGGATGACATGCATGTCACTTAATGCAATTCAATCACTTCACAATACAAAAATAATCATATAACATAACAGTTCATTGCACTATGCATTCTAAGTCTAGGAAACAACCTGGCTCTGATACCAAACAATGCTGGACCCCACTTTTGAAGCCCAACATTTAGAATCAAACACGGAAGCAGTACTTGCCCTATACCATACTAAACCTGTTTCAGGACATCAAACATAACTTCCTCTAGAGACCTTAGATTAAGGTTTCCATTTGATGAATAGAAAGAGGACTTCAAGTTCTACAATTTTCATGAAGACCTTAAAGACCAATTCTATCATAAAAAGGGTCAAATTTGGACCAAAAAATGTTATGGTCAAATTTTCAAATTTGACAAAACAGAAAGTCAACCTAAGAGAATTCGGAAAAATGGGTATAACATTCTGTACCAAACTCAAATTCAGGTGTTCTATAGATGAATAGAAAGAGGACTTCAACATATACAACTCTCATGAAGACCTTAAAAATCAATTCTATCATCTATAGGATAAAATTGAGACCAGAAGATGCTTTGGCCAAACTAAGACGATGTTGACGTCATAAGATGATTGCTGACATCATATTGAGATAAATAGGAAAAATGGGTATAACTTTCTGTACGGAACTTAGATTCTAGTGTTCTATAGATGAATAGAAAAAAGACTTCAAGATATAAAGGTCTTATGAAAACCATAAAGACCAATTCTACATCTAGAGGATCAAATTTAGACAAGAAGATGCTCCGGCCAAATTAAGATGATGCTGACATCATAAGACGATTGCTGACATCATACTGAGATGAATTGGAAAAACATATATAACTTTCTGTACAGAACTCGGATTCAGGTGTTTTATAGATGAATAAAAAGAGGACTTCAAGATATACAACTCTTATAAAGACTAAAAGACAAATTTTATCATCTAAAAGATCAAATTTAGACCAGAAAATGCTCTGACCAAACTAAGACGATGTTAACGCCTTGAGACAATTGCTGACATCATGCTAAGAAAAATTGGAAAAACATATATAACTTTTTGTACAGAACTTAGATTCGGGTGTTATATATATGAATAAAAAGAAGACTTCAAGATCTACAACTCTCATGAAGACCTTAAAGATCAATTCTATCATCTAGAGGATCAAATTTTGACTAGAAGATGCTTTGGCCAAACTAAGACGATGCTGACGTCATGAGACGATTGTTGATGTCATACTAAGATGAAATGGAAAAATGGGTATAATTTTCTGTATAGAACTCGGATTCATGTGTTTTATAGATGAATAGAAACAGAACTTCAAGACCTACAATGCTCATGAAGACTTAAAGGATCAATTCTATCAATTAGATGATAAAATTTAGACTAGAAGATTTTCTAACCAAATTAAGACGATGATCATGTCATGAGACGATTGCTAACATCATACTGAGATGAATTGGAAAATGGATATAACTTTCTGTACAGAACTCAAACTCAAGTTTTATATAAATGAATAGAAAGAGAAATTCAAGATCTATAACTCTCATCAAGACCTTAAAGACCAATTCTATCATTTAGAGGATCAAATTTAGACCAAAAGATGCTCTGGCCAAACTAAGACGATGCTAACGTCTTGAGACGATTGTTGACGTCATACTAAGATGAATTGGAAAAACAGGTATAACTTTCTGTATAGAAATTGAATTTAGGTGTTATATATATGAATAGAAAGAGGACTTCAATATCTACAACTCTTATGCAGACCTTAAAGAAAAATTTTATCACCTAGAGGATCAAATTTAGACCAGAAGATGCTCTGGCCAAACTAAGATGATGCTGACATCATGAGATGATTGCTGACGTCATACTGAGACAAATTGGAAAATGTGTATAACTTTCTATAAAGAATTCAGATTCAGTTGTTTTATAGATGAATAAAAAAAGGACTTTAAGATCTACAACTCTCATGCGAAACTTAAAGACTAATTCTATCATTTAGAGGATCAAATTTAGACCAGCAGATGCTTTGTCCAAATTAAGACGATGCTGACGTCATGAGACGATTGCTGATGTCATACTAAGATGAATTGGAAAAATGGGTATAACTTTCTGTACAAGACTCAGATTTATGTGTTATATAGATTAATAGAAAGAGAACTTCAAGACCTACAGCTCTTATGAAGACCTTAAGGACCAATTCTATCATCTAGATGATAAAATGTAGACAAGAAGATTCTCTGGCCAAGCTAAGACAATGATGATGTCACGAGATGATTGCTGATGTCATACTAAGATGAAATGGAAAAACATGTATAACTTTCTGTACAGAAATCAAACTCAAGTGTTATATAAATGAATAGAAGTAGGACTTCAAGATCTACAACTCTCATGAAGACCTTAAAGACTAATTCTATCATTTAGAGGAAAAAATTTAGACCAGAAGATGTTCTGGCCAAACTAAGACGATGCTAACGTCTTGAGATGATTGCTGACGTCATACTGAGATGAATTGAAAAAACGGGCATAACTTTCTGTATAGAACTCGGATTCAGTTTATGAATAGAAAGAGGAGTTCAATATCTACAACTCTCATGTAGACCTTAAAGAAAAATTCTGTTGAGGAACTTAAAGACTAATTCTATCATCTAGAGGATCAAATTTAGACCAGAAGATGTTCTGTTCAAATTAAAATGATGCTGCTATCATGAGACGATTGCTGATGTCATACTAAGATAAATTGGAAAAATGGATATAACTTTCTGTACATAACTCATATTCATATGTTCTATAGATTAATAGAAAGAGAAATTCAATACCTACAGCTCTCATGAATATCTTAAGGACCAATTATATCATTTAGATGATAAAATGTAGACTAGAAGATTCTCTGACCAAACTAAGACGATGATGATGACATGAGACGATTGTTGATGTCATACTAAGATGAATTGGAAAAATAGATATAACTTTCTGTACAGAACTCAAATTCAGGTGTTATATAAATGAATAGAAAGAGGACTTCAAGATCTACAACTCTTATGAAGACCTTAAAGACCAATTCTATCATCTAGAGGATCAAATTTAGATCAGAAGATGCTCTAGCCAAACTAAGATGATGTTGACATCTTGAGACGATTGCTGACGTCATACTGAAATGAATTGGAAAAAATTATATAACTTTCTGTATAGAAATCAGGTTTAGGTGTTCTATATATGAATAGAAAGAGGACTTCAATATCTACAACTTTCAGTAAGACCTTAAAGACCAATTATATCACCTAGAGGATGAAATTTAGACCAGAAGATGTTCTGGCCAAAGTAAGATGATGTTGACGTCATGAGATGATTGCTGACATCATACTGAGATGAATTGAAAAAATGGGTATAACTTTCTATACAAAACTCAAATTCAGTTGTTCTATAGATGAATAAAAAGATGACTTTAAGATCTACATCTCTCATGCGGACCTTAAAGACCAATTCTATCATCTAGAGGATTAAATTTAGACCAGAAAATGCTTTGAACAAATTAAAACAATGCTGACGTCATAAGATGATTGCTGACATCATACTGAGATGAATTGGACCTTACAACTTGTAATGCTCGTATCTTCCATCTCCGATATCCAAAATTTACAAACTTTATATCGTTGAAAAGCTGGAAATATCCTTTACAACTTTCAAGCATACCATTTTTATCATTTATGCCTAGATCATTCCATATTTTCCCCCGAAGTCAGTACACAATTCTATCCTTATGAACTTGAAATATGCAATGTACACTACAAGATAATAAGCACATCCACGCAGAACTTCTTCAATACTTAATTCATTTTCAAATCAAAAACGAAGTTCGCACATAGCCTCCATTCATAACTTTAATTAAACATCGACATTTCATCAAGTCTTAACTTATGTTACAAAAATACATTGGATGTTTAATGTTCAAGATGCATGTAAAGCTATTCGAAAGTCTAGCTATTAACTTAGTACAAAAGCTATCTATCTCGAAATTTTTGATGTCTTGCAAGGATTGCTGACCTTCACGCTCTACACCTGGGGAGGGGAAGAGTGGGGTTAGCTACACAGCTCAGTGGTAAATATATTTATAGTCATTGTCAAATGACCACAAATTCAAGCATATGTATATATATCTATAAATGCATATATCCAACAATTCCAGCACTCTTCAATTTAAAATAAAACTCATAGCACATAACATTCAAATGCATCATACACGAAAAATTTGAAGATGCAACACACAACAATTGGCTCGAGGGTTTCATGAAAACAAAATGGAGAAATTGAAGTTTACCCTATGAACAGAATGAGTCCAGATCTGGAGCTCATATGTCACAAGTGGGTATCTGGAAGAAGGCTCTTGTCATCATGCATGTGACAAATAGAATGGTTCCATTCTCGCCCAAACAAGGAACCTATTCATTTTTCTCATATGCTCATACTTTTATGCTTTGTCTTCTTTGCATTTAAGACAAAATGTAATACCCTTTTTCAAGGTATAACATGATTACCATGCAATTCCAAACATTCACATTTAATTTACTTTCA
>JANTNU010356349.1:442-12554 GCA_024752395.1 Erythroxylum havanense
TTAGAAAATACCAAGAAAGACTTTTTTTTAGGAAAGCCTGAATGCGTTCATTCAAGCAACTGCTCAGAATCAAGAGATGAATAATAAGAGGTTTGATTCATTAGAAGCTTCTGTTACATCCCTAGTTGGAGAAACCATTCCAATTTCTCTTAGAAGTCCAATAACCCACCAATGTAGCCTCAACCACCATATCATAATTTTCAAAGGCACAATTAGTTCCAAGGGCAATCTTCAAGTTAGAAAATACCAAGAAAGACTTTTTTTTAGGAAAGCCTGAATGCGTTCATTCAAGCAACTGCTCAGAATCAAGAGAAGAATAATAAGAGGTTTGATTCATTAGAAGCTTCTGTAAAGAGGGTTGAGACTTAAATAGGGCAAGTGGCTACTCAATTGCAAGACAATCAAAAAGGAAAGCCGCCCAGTTAACCTGAACAATCCAAGGCTGTTATGATTCTTAAAAGTGGTAAGGTGATTGATAATCATGTTTAGATTTCTTCTAACATGTTTAATGTAGGTAATTAAGAAGAGGAGAACCTCGTAAAAGGAAAAGATGGGCAAAACGAAGAGAGTGATGGGAACGACTCTTCAAGTCACATTTAGAGAGGCAAAAAACTCAAGCATGTAACCAATGGTGATGAAGGACCAAGATTGCATAGGGCAATCGATCCTTATAAACCACCAATTCCATATCCAAACTATTGTAATGACTCAAAATAAGATGAGTAATTTTCTGATCTCTATAGCATGCTTTCTAAAGTTAATGTTAACCTGCCATTGTTAGATGTGATCAGGAACATTCCAATTTATGTGAAGTTCTTCAAGGAACTTAGCACCAAAAAATGAAAGTTTGCACTATATGAAAAGGTGATAGTTTCTAAAGTAGCAAATGCAGTCCTTCAACATCAATGACCTCCCAAATTGAAAGATCTATGGAATTTCATCGTGAAGATAATAATGGGTAATAGTGGGGAGGTTAAGGATATGATTGACCTAGGAGCAAGTATAAACCTAATGCCTCATTTTATTTATGTGAAATTAGATCTAGAACAATTAAGACCTACTAACATGTGATTGCCATTAGCTGATACGTCAATCCATTATCCAAAAGGAATAATGGAAGATATGTTGGTGAAGGATGGAGGATTGATTGTACCTATTGACTTTGTGGTTTTAGATATGGGGATAATAAAGGAACAAGAGAAGGAGCACATCATACTCCTTGGGAGACCTTTTATGGCCACCACCAACACTTTAATTAATGTGAAAGATGGGAAATTGACCATGACTGTCTTAGGAGAAATAGTATTTTTTTCGATCTTTAATGTTAAACTTATCCCTACTACTACTATTTACGAGGAGTGTTCTCTTGTTGATTAGATTAATGTTGTCGATTTTGATTTTGCCTTGCAGGAGGAAGAAACAAGGGAGTTAGACTTAGTTGAAGAGTTTGACAAGTACTGCTAGTTGTTAGATAGTGTTACAAGAGTAGAGTTTGGCAAATTCTTAGATACAACCTCCAATGAAGAGAATATTGCAACCCAATATGTGTTTTTAGGTGAAAGGGAAACATATTTAGCCATTATTGCATCTACTTTGGATGTTGATCAAGAAGAAAGAACTCTCAGTGAGATAAAAAGATTGAAAAAGGCCATAGGGTGGAGTTTGAGTGACATTAAGGGAATTAGTCCCTCCATGTGGATGCATAGGATTATCTTAGAAGAAGGGGTTAAACTAGTGAGAGAGACCCAAAGAAGACTTAATCCTAATATGTGGGAGGTAATTAAGAAGGAAGTTTTGAAATTACTTAATGAGGGAGTGATTTATCCAATTACAGATAATGAGTGGGTGAGCCCAGTCCATATGACTCCAAAAAAATTAGGCATTACTGTTGTTCGAAATGATAAGAATGAGTTAATACCTACTAAGACCACCACTTGATGGAGAATGTGTATTGATTACAAGAAACTAAATGCAACAACCAAAAGGACCATTTCCTCTCCCTTTTATTGATTAAATGTTGGATAAACTTTCTAGACATAAGTTTTAATGTTTTCTTGATGGTTTTTCAGGTTATTACCAAATCTTGATTGCTCCCAAAGACTAAGCAAAGACGGCATTCACTTATCTATTTAGGATATTCGCTTTTGGTATGTTGGGCCTGGGTCCCGATTCCCATCCCGAGGTGGCCCCTCGGGGTCACCGAGTAAGGAGCGCGTGAAGGAAGAAACGGAAACATGCAAAAATATAAAGGAACCTGCAGCGGGAAGAGGAGGCCTCGCCGCGGCGAGCGCCTCGCTGAAATGGTTCGTCGTGGCTCGCGGGTACGCGCCGCGACGAGCGACCAGCATCACGCCACGGCGAACATCCAAGGGATGCGTCGCGGCGAGCTCCCAAAAAAAAAATTGAATCCGTTCCCAACATCTATGAAATTTCAAACTCACACATACATTCTCATGCATTCTATCATATACACATTCATTCTAGCTATGAGTTAAACACCCCCATAAACGAAGGAACTTCAAGTCATTACAATTCGAAGAAATTGAACAAGCATTCTTAACATAGGACAATACATATCAAAGTTTAAACTCCAAAATACAAAAAGATGCTAAATGATGATATGCTTAGAAAGCTAACAAAAAGCACTAACTTAGTACAAAAGCTTCTAACTATCTTGGAGTTTCCGATGCCTTGCAAGGATCACGATTTTCTCATTCTACACCTGAGGAGTGGGAGATAATAGGGTGAGCTGCAAAGCTCAGTGGCTTATATATCTATAGCCATTGGCAATGAGCCACACATTCAAGCATACATATATATACACAAGCATATAGCAAGTCAACACTTAACAATTTGTTCACAATCTTATAGCCATCACAAGAATATGTCATGCTATTTTGTGTTCACAATATAGTAATTTACTATGCATCGTACCTAACTAATCAATAATGAAATACACAACAAATGGCTCGAGAGTTCTGTGGAACAAAACGGATAAATCGAAGTTTATACCGTAAACAAAACGAGTTCGATTTCTCAGGATCTCGTGGCCTCAAACAGGCAGCCGGGAGAAAGCTATACGTCGACGTGCACACGACTAACGAAACGTTCCTCTCTCGCCCAAACAAAGCACATAATCATTCATTTCATGCTTAATCATTTTATCAAAAGCTTTCATACTTTTCAAAATCATCATGTTTCTTCATCCTTTTCATTCATACCAAATGCCATAATGTTTTTCAAGGTAGTACATAATCATAATCACAATGCATTTGCAATAATTTCTATAATTCAAAACAAGCAATGTCACACACATGCAAGCAAGCAAAACAATTTGCCCATACACACAACAACTATAAATATATTACCCACCTAATATCGTGTGATAATCTAAGCTCACTGTTGTCCTTCCTCTTGCGATTGGATCAGGTCGGCTTGGTTTCCTATAACAAACCAAGTTCCCGTTCAAACAACATTATAAGGAAATTCATAAAGCTTTGAAAAATCAAAAGTGCTAACACTAAAAATCTATACTCGACTTCCATCCAAACTTTCAGATCTTTAGAGACTGATTCCAAACTTCCTTTTTCATAAAACTTGTAGCCCTATGGCTCTAGTTCACAACGAATCAGAAATTACCTCATTTGGACATCTAAAGCAACAGTTATGCCCAAAATATCAAAATATATCTGTGCTGAAAACTGGAGCTCACCGCGGCGTGCACACCTTCGCACGCTACGGCGTGCTCATGAGCACATCGCGACGTGCGGGTCCAAAAACACTCCTGAAACTTGATTTTCTTACAAATTTCAATCACAATCCTCCCATTTCGCAAATGCAACACATCTAAACCTTAAATCATGTCTTATACCTCAGTTCTAAACCCATTACAACCTTAAAATCAGTCACAAACACAACAAGACCATCAACCCAAAGAATTCTAACCATTTTTCCCTAAACTTCTTAACAACTGATTCTAACTCATACCAAGCTATACTAGGGTTTCATCTAACCAAAACAAGATGTAAAGAATTTAAACTTACCAGAAAGTGCTTCAATTCTGGCAAAATCCTCTAGAAATGCAAAAACCCTATTTCTCTTCTTCTTCTGATTTTATTGTGGGAGCTGTTTTGGGCCAAAAAGTTGAGAACTCTTTGCGTGTGATTTATTATGCTAGCTTAAATTTGGGTGATGCACAACTAAATTACACAACCACTGAGAAAGAATTGTTGGTTGTGATTTTTGATTTGAAAAAATTTAGACCTTACTTGTTAGGGTCAGAGATCATAATCCATTCTAATCATGCAACTCTTAGATATCTTTTGATCCATACCTCTACCGGATCTATAAGGATGAATCATTCAGAGGTGCATTCCAAAGGATGAGCAAGTAAGTGTCTTACCCTTTTGTCATGAACTGTAACACCCCACTCCCGCAAGACCCGAACCCGACATCGATGGTAATATCAGAGTTCGTGCCCCGCGAGGGTGGCGAATTACATCATTCAGTCAAAACTCAGTATGAAATTTTTGTTTTCTTTCTTCAACACGTCTACATCAGTATTTATGCGGAAACAATATACACGGATAATTTAATGGCCTCAAGGCCCTTTTCATAAAATCCATTTATATCAGTCAGTGAATTTACAATTTGACCTAATCAGTCATACAAAAATTCACAAAAATAAAATACTCTAATGTAGCCTAATGCAGACGCGAACTGATCCCGACCTCTATCTGTCACTTGAATGCTGTAAGTATACTCCCATTGACCTAACGGGGTATTCTTCTTATCCTGAAAAGTAGATGCAATTTTGGTTGAGTTTGCGAACTCAATGAGAAACCATCATCGATGGTTCACCCAATTCATGCATATCGCAAGCAATTTACAATTTCAGTCAATCACACATTCAATATCATCATATAACCATTACCAGGCAAATATAAAGCATTAAATCCTTTTTCCCATGTTCACAATGTAATCCATACACATAGAAGTTGCACCCATAATCTTTTCCCATTATTTTCCATTTTTATTCCGAGTTGTGACTGAGCGCTTAAATAGTGAACAGTATTCAGTAGACGCATCTTAGGGGGAGGAGAGCCCTCGGGAATGCACTTCCACCATTCGATATTGTCTGCTTTGCGTGGTGGCCACCCTCACAGTTTTGCTTCGCCCTTACTCGAGGGATGGAAACGCGTCTGCCTCTTTCGGGCTCAGTAAATGTTGAGCATATAGCTCTGATCTGCCCCTTTCGAGCTCAGTAAACATTGAGCATATAGCTCTGATCTTCCCCTTTCGGGCTTAGTAAACAGTAATCGCGTCTTAAGAAGTAGGAGAGCCCTCTGGGTATGCACTACTTTCCACGCGTCAGTAGGGATAGGAGAGCCCTCTGGGTATGCACTAATCCCTTTTGAGCTCGAGGCTCTTTTTCAGTGATCGAGCTTGTAGCTCTCAGTAGCAGCTCCAATCACAACCATTATTAATCAATGAATTATAGAATTTATTTCTCACATGCAATCAGAATCAATTTATCAAAAACAGTCATATTCTTCCAAGTCTCACAGTCCCATACATTCACAACCAGTTCATACTATCAATGTCAAGGCATGCAACACATAACAATTCACATTTACGATCATCATTTTCCACAACATTCAAAACACAGAACAATTGACAATCAGAGATTGAGGAACCAACTAGGTTACTCACCTGTAATTTCAGAGCTACTGCCTGGAAGTCCCAGCAATATCCGTGGAATGACGATCCAACGGTGCCTCTGTAATAGTCAAATAGTTTCCCATTACTAAATGCTCAATTAGAAAGATTCAATGATGCACATGTCTTAAAGAAAAGATGTACGATGCATATTCATGACTTTCCGGCGCTATATCCCAATTTCACTATCTTTTGTCCAAATCTAACTTTTCACCCATTTCATAAAAAATGACACATTCAATTTCAATATCCTGACCTAGAACTCCACAAGATTCATTTCCACAATTCAGTTCCTTTGGACAAATCATAAACACTAAGCTCATCTTAAGTAAACCTCAAAACCAATTTCAGTTTGAACTAGATCAAATTCACCTATTGAAGACTCCAATAGCATTGAATTTACATTCGGAAATATCACAATTATACCCCAATTATCAAGAAACTATCTTTATTCAACTTTCCTTCAATATTAAGATCTCACTCATTTGATTTCAAACTTTCTTTCTTTATTTCAATTGTAGACCTCTTTCCCTAGATTATAACGAATCAAACATCACTTCAATTGGAGGTCTATATCATTAGTTATGTCCCAAAAACTGAAATAAACCAATTCAGAAAATGATCCTCGCCGCGGCCTTAGGACTCTCGCCGCGGCGTCCCAGAGTCGCTCGCCGCGGCGAACAATTCCTTCGAGGCTCGTCGCGACGTCAAAGGGAGCTCGTCGCGGCGTCAAATGTTTAGAGCTCGCCGCGGCGACCTCCTACACGCTCACCGCGGTGAATGAATGTTTATTCGTCGCGGCGAGGCTCTCTCGCAGGTTGCGACGCGCGGGCTTCCGACCTTCTTCTCCGACATATTTAAACCCTATTTCTCTCTAAAAACAATCATAACTCACTCTAAACTACCCCAATCTTTCATATTAAACACAATAAATGCATCTAACTAACAAATAAACAACATTAAACCAATTTACTTACCAATCAAGCCTCAAATCTTTAAATCTTCCGAAATTTTCTTCTCCAAGCCCTAACACCTTCAGTTCTCTCCCATAGCCACACAAAACTTCATCTTTTTAAGGCTTATGGTTGGCCTTAACAATAAGAAGGGAGCAAGCAAGAGGAGAAGCAAAGATCGAAGATCACCAAGAGGAAGAAGGAGGATCGATCGAAGGAGAAGGAATCATGCCTTAAGGGGGAGAAAACAAGTTTTCTGCAAAGAGTTTAAAACCTAAGGCATTTAAAGAGGTTGATCTTAAGCTATTAGCCTTTTTCCTCAAATACAAATAAAGCTCCTTGTTCTTTTCACAATTTATTTCCAGTCCAATTCGTCTTCAAATTTCAATGGATCGACATTTTTATTCCTAGAATCACAAATCTAAATTTCCCATTGCCATTGGAAAGTTATTCAGTACTATACAGTCAATCAGTCCGTCACTCGAAAATTTTCCGGTATGGACATTTACTACCAAAATTTCCAGAAATATTTACTAAGGTTCACTATCAACTGACGATCACTCTAATACAGTCCCAATTTAATCATTCAAACCCAATTATTCCATAATTTCCAATAAATCATAAATCATATCATTTTCACAATTAAATGCCGAGAATGTCAGAAATGCATATACCTATATGTGCAAGTGAAGAGAAACGCATTCCTCTATAAATAGAGGCCAAAAGAATGCTCAAATCAGTATATGCAATAAAACCTATTAGCCCGTCCCAATCGACCGAAATAACCTTCCCATCGGTGATGAGATGTTACAATTCTCCCCTCCTAATAAAAATTTCGTCTTCGAAATTTCACATATGATTGATCAGGATGGCAAGAGAATCTTTTCGTTCCTTAAAATTCTGCTTCCCAATTATTTCACTACATGACCAAATTCTGTCAATTAACTGAAATCCATACATTCACTCACCCCTTTACCTTCCTCAAACTCTACCCTGCCTTAACTGTTTCCCCATGATTACTCGCAATTCTTCATTTTCGATATCAATAACACATATGTCGGATCATAGAAATATTTCCTAATCATGTCCATGTAACACTTTGTGAAACCGAATCATCTTTTAGGTTTTAGACTGAATTAATGATCCTTAGTTCTATTCACACCACATTCATATAGAGGCCACATTACAACGAATTTAATTCTTCGATTTACACACTTATCTTTATCTCAGTGCATCTAGGCCGAAGTGATACACTTCGAAGCATTTCATTTATCGCTTATCAGAGTACATCTCTTTAGTATTAAAACACTAATCTCATAAGGTTCCATAACCTCAATATTAATCAACTAGACTCGATGTCATTAACTTGGATTTTTCAACCCCTATTACAGATTCATTTCACTTTTCAACACTATCGCGATTCAATCATGGCCATCAACTATTTTTAGGCCCTATTCACTTTAATATAGGGATGAATGACTCCTTTTGGCTATAAGACCCCTTATATGCTATTCGAAAGGTGTCCCCAATATAACGATTTTTATGCCCACAATCAATCTGAACTATACATCAATCTCAAATCCCAATGAACTCCCAAAAATATCAGTTTTACACTTGTCTCTAGCAGTCAAGTCTGTTAGTTAACCACACATATAATCATTCAATTTTACATTTTAAACCATCAATTACTCTTTCAATGCACTCTTACTATAACATATAGCTTCGATTGTTCCTTGCATTTTCACTAACAGTTCCTTTAGAGGGTAATACACAAACTTCTAAAACCAGTCATAACTATCACTTTCTCAAAAGTTGGATTCATTTTCAATTCCTCAATAAGGTTCGCAAATTCTAAATCCTCAATTCGGGTTTTACCAAACCTTCTTACACACACCTGACTTGGAATTCCAATAGCTAATAATAATACTTTCTTTTTTCCCCTTGCTAGCTCGACAATTTGCACTCAGTATTACACTAAATTTAATATCCTTATCGCCCAAATTGTGATCCTCTGCCATTGAATTTTCTATTCAACACATTAAATTGCATCACTAGCTTAATTTTGAAATACTCAATCGCATAATCCTTTACAATTCTTGCAAATTCCCGAAGTATCTTGACCGTTATTGATTTGCATATTCATAGACATATCTCAAAATGTTTCTGTACGAATAGAGTCTCCAAGCTTTCAAGGTAATACTCAGTACAACAAATTCAAATCATCAATCACAATACCGCCCATAAGGTTATACTTGTCCCTATGAACATAAAACCACTCTACACTATTTCAACGGATTGCATCATAACCTTTACTGGGACACTTCGTTATATACATTGCAAACTCTCCAAATTAAAGTGATACAATCAATACTCGAGTTATACATTTCTTGAAATGTCCCTTTTTACATTTATCAGTCATACGATTTACACGTTTTTCTTCAAACATTTTTGTCAAATAGCTAAGACCAGAAAATCCTCGACGTAACCAACATACAACTAGTTCTAAATAACTCCAAATCCCGTATACATATGTCCCTTGCAAATTTTGCATTTTATCAACACCTCTATAATCATTAAGTCTTCCAATGTACCAAGTTCAAATACTAGTTCACCCACATTTTATTTGATCAGACTTAGATTCACTTTTATGAAATTTCATGGTATAGAGATTTCTTCATCTATGCAAAATATTCTTCTCCACTCTTTAAATACATTAAATCAATCATCGATGATCATACTCACTATCCACTCTAAACACAATTGGGACACTTCACTCTTCAGTAGTATAATAAACTCCTTATACCCATAATTGATTCTTATAACTTTCTTTAAATATCGAATTTCTCCAATGAGGAAACAATTCTCTTATATTTTTCTCAGTTTCACATTGACGGTTTCTGACGTCTGCCCTTTTACACTAATTTCTCCACATACATCAATTTATTTTCGATCGTTACTCCCTGATTGGTAATACATTCATTATATTACCTTTGTACTTCCTGAACACATGTACACAAAATATACATGAACTTAAATTCTTTTCCTTTTTGCACTTTAGTGACTCCATAGTCCAACAAACCAGTTACATAATCGGATTCTTTACATCAACATAAGCTTCCACTAGGATTAGGACTCCCAAACATAACCTTTAATTCATTTCTGATTTATCTCTCCAATGATTACTCTCAAATCGAATCGTCATATCAACTAAACTCAATTTAGGGAAATTCTTCTTTGAAAGAAGATTTCTTACTACAATCTTTAACACTATTCATAAAAACCTTATCAATCAACTATTTTTCATCACTATATAATATATCAGTCATTCTTAATATCTCGAGAAGATCAATTTCAACTATGCACAATATCTCAATAAGATCAATTGATGCCAGGGCTTGCATGATCAAACGTCCCTTATAATGAGGCTCTGTCGGGCTCTTAAACAATTTCATTATTCTAATATCGTGGCATACAACGCCAAAATCATCACATCTTATCCGGAGATGCATTCACATCAATTTACCACTTAATAAGCTATATTACTAAGGACTCTTTAATTCCAATTAATTCTAGATAACCTTTCTCTTTTCGTGTGCCATTTCTCCGTCATGGGGACTTTGCTATAATCATGTCCCTCTTCATTTCCTTCAAACTCATCACCTATGTTATCATCATGAACTTAAACAGTCTCAATTCCTTCCTAAATTGATCACTACAAGTATCCTCATGTCTTACTCTATCTTGAACTTTGAACTATGGGAACCATAATTGGCACTATTTCGATAAGTCACCGATTACTTCCTACATCATTTTCACGCATGTTATTCACATTTACTTAATAATTCACCAGTTACAGTGATCCCACTATCAGATGTACACTCACAATGACAATTTAATCTGAACTCAACAACTTTTTCGTATATCACTAATATCATCTCATTGTCCAACTGCCCTTTATTCCATCGCGCACATCTTTATTCTCAAGCAATTTATAATGGTAGGGGCATAACCCAAGTGGAGCTTAATCCTCCACTTCCATAGACATATTCTCACACTAAGTATGAAACCCTTATATCGATAATCACACAATCATGCTAAGTCCAAATGCAATCTTTCGAGGTCATGTCAACTTGGCTTATACACTTTCACCTTATTATATCCACTTATATCCCTATTTTTCCTCAACAATCCATGACAATATATTTAAATTTGTATCACAATTGAGAACATATTACCCGATTGGAATTTCAATTTCATATTCACTAATATTTCCATCAATACAATTACACTGAATCTTTATCCATTATATCCAAACCCAAATCCAAAAGTTCTGAAGCTTAAACATTATGAATTTTCGGTCTCAAGAATACATATATATATTTCTACTATCTCCTTATATTGAATTACAGACTCTTATCACGACACTCACATATACATTTCAATTCTAAATTCACCCTTAGATGATCATGTCGGCTCTATAATTTCCTTTCATTATTTCTGTACACATAGTTCCCCTCATTTCTATTCACATCCTTATTTTCTCCAATCAATTCATGGCAATAAGCCGATTCACAATTATTTCATCCCCAAAGGATATATCACCCTCGGGGATATGCACCCTTTTGTGGGGGACTCTTATCTACTATGCAAAACCAGATACGATTTCTCATGTCCACTATGTCCATAAACCTTACTTTCTCACATTCAGTCAGATTATCATTTCTCTTAATGCTTCTAACAACTCAAACTCTTAAGGAATGCTTATGCATGTGACTCTTACTGGGGATCAGTTGTCGCTGTCTGCTATGACATGATTAATACATGCTTGACATATATTTCAGAATGCCCATATAAGATTGTACTTCTGGGTTCTGATACCACCTAAATGTAACACCCCACTCCCACAAGACCCGAACCCGACATCAATGGTGATATCCGATTCTGTGCCCCGCGAGGGTAGCGTATTACATAATTCGGTCAAAACACAGTATAAACTTTTTGTTTTTCTTCTCTCCAACACATCCACGACAAGATTTATGCGGAAAACAATATACATGAACAATTTAATGGCCACAGGGCCCTTTTCATAAACTTCATTTATATCGGTCAGTAAATTTACAATTTGACCTAATCAGTCATACAAAAATTCAGAAAATAAAAATACACTAATGTAGGCTAATGCAGACGCGAACTGATCTCGATCTCTATCTGTCACTTGAATGCTGTAGGTATACTCCCGTTGACCTAACGAGGTATTCTTCTTATCCTGAAAAATAGATGCAATTTTGGGTGAGTTTACAAACTCAATGAGAAACCATCATCGATAGTTCACTCAATTCATGCATTACGCAAATAGCGTAAAATATATCACCATAACACATTCAGAATACCATATAGCAGTTTACAGATTCTCATGCACTCTTACCTATTTCTCATTCACT
>JANTNU010358318.1:0-12530 GCA_024752395.1 Erythroxylum havanense
AAGTTTTTACTCCTAACTCCAAATAAGGCACATCATATACCATTAGAAAGCTCCAAACGTATGCTACATTCTTCAAGCAGACCTCTCAATTCAATTCAACCACTAAGATGGTCTAAAACCTAAGTGAAGTTTCTGTCAAATTTTGCAAAAATTTGACAGCACCTCCATTGAATTTTCAACTAGCCAAACTTCAATCTAATTACCATCACCTGCAAAAGACTTAGTACTCACAATCTTCAATCCCCAACATCATCAACCAATCCATATAAACCTATGATTTAACTCAAAAATGGCAGCAAACTCAATTTCCCTCTTTTGTCAATATCAAACCATACAACAATACCTTAACATACAAAGCATATGCAATTTGCACAAGGTACCTTAACTCTTAAAACTCTCGCATTTACATCAACAATATGAGTTATTACAAAGCTTTAGAGGGCATTTAGCCCAATTACAATCCAAAAGATCAAAATCAAAGTACAAAGTGAATCAAATCTCCAAATGTAACCTAATGCTTCATTTCTAAAAACGACTTCTAAATTAGAAACATTGAAATGGTGTCTCAATCCCAGTACTGTAATTCGTGCTCCCGCTCATCACCTGTGGAGGGGGAAAGGGGTGTGAGCTCGATGGCTCAGTGGATAACAGCTTAATAATTAAGAAATAAGCTAAAACGTTCTTTATTCCTTCATTTTCAAAGCAATTTTCATATGATAGAAACCTTTCAAAATTTATCAAAACTTTTCACAATTCCATTTCATCAATCACTTTCAAAGCCAAAATCACATTGTTCCGAACAATTTCAATTTTTCAAAACCTCTGGAAAAACTCATTTCATCACACCAATTACACATTAAGATCACATAAGCATAGAGAAAAGGATAAATCAATTTATCACAAGCATTTACCAAACAACATAGCATATAAAAACAACATAGATAAGCATATCACATAATCACATATAAGATGGTTTGAGTGGATCCAAACAGGATGTACTACACATTTTCGCAGAGCGGTCATGTGTAGTCGTGAACACATGAGGGAGTCCGTGAGGAGCTCCATGGCCACTAGCGGGCAGCCGGGAGAAGGCTATATTTAGACAGTTGCACCTATCACACATAAGGGACCACCACAAACCCAAACAAACATGCATATCACATAATTCACACAATTCATGATCATTAGCCTTAAATGGCAAAATCACTTTCACATAATCGTTGAAATCATCCATTCGGATCTTTTTCTCTTAACAAACCATTTCATACATACTTTCACAAAGTCTTTATATTCAAAACATTTCATATAAGTTTAAACTATCACAAAAGCAATTCATTTAAAAATTTGGAAACCATAGGAAAGCATTATATGACATTTATTTCAATACAATTAAGTAGCTTATTAACTCAACTATTAAATTATCACCCACCTTGATTCCTTTAGCTAGGAGCTTGAACAATGGCCATTCCTTTCACTCCAATCCTCTCTCTCTTGACCTTCATCAAACACAAAATCATCCCATATATATGAGATATCAAAATTGGGCATTCTTAGGGGATGAAAGCATGAAATTTAACCCATCTAACTTTACTCATACCTAACTTAAGCTATTTTCACTCAAACCCATCCATAATTTCAAAAGAATTCACAAATTCTTACCTTGGAGATGAAACCCACGAAAATCTCTCTCCTCTTAGCTTTAATGAAAGCTTAACCCTTCTTCTTCCTTTTCCTCCTTAAAGAACTCTTGGTATCTCTTCTATTAAGCAAGAAATCACAAAGCCCTAACCTTTCTTCTTCTCTCTCTCTTCTTCTTCTTCTTCTTCTTCTTCTTCTTCTTCCTCTTCTTTTTTTTTTCCCACGAAGACTCCCTCTCTCCTTTCTCCTTGAAAAATTTCGTGACCCTACTCCCTAAAGCCTTAACACATGTCTTTTATATTAAAAACCTAAGCTCCAACTCATCAAAACTACGTAGTTTCAGGATCCCTCTTAAAACTTAAAATTTCCTAGCTCTTCTCCTCACATATACGACTACAAGCTTTGTTTCTTTCCCTTTTTACTTCTAATTTAACTCAAATGGACCAAAGTAGCCCTCCTCAAAAGCCTTTGGTCTTTAAAACATAGGTGATATACCTAAATTGCCCTCAAGGCATTTTATTCCTTTAATCTCTAACAATTTACTCCACTCAAATTTAAACTTAATCCCTCATTTAATTTCCATTTTCTTAAGAGCTAAAACCTCAAAATAATTTAGACATGCTTAATGCAAATCGGGGCCCAACAGAAAATATTATGGGTTTGTGAAATATGAGATCAAGTTTGAAGATTTTGTGATTTATGATATTGAATTTGGTTGAATTGGTTTAGGTCAAATTTAGAATTTGGGGATTTTGGAAATTCATGATTTAGATAGCTTGATTATAGGTGGAATTAGTGTTTTCTAAGTTTAATTTGAGGATTATATCAATTATGAAGTTGAATTTGGGTTAATTTGATTTAGGAAATTTTCAATTAGAAGAAAGAAAGAAACAAAGGTCAAATTGAAGCTAGGGACGAGCTTCTAGCATCGATTCGAGGTGGGTAGTATATTTATTTATTGAATTTTAAGCTAAGCATGTGTATTAGAAAATTTAAGAAGCAAATTTTTGAAAAATTAATGTTTATATAAATGTTTGAAAATTATGATTTCGAAGGATTAAATTCCTAATTTTAGAAATGATTTCAAAAGAATAAAAGGTATAAGAAATTCATGGTTTTCAAATTATTTGAAAATTTTGAAAAATATGTATTGTGATTTTGAATATGTTTTGATTTCTGATTTAAAGAAATAATTGCATTCTTAGTGATAAGTTGATTGATGAATTGATGATTTGAAATGTGCATATGAAGTGATGTGTGAATTTTATATGAATTGATGTGATATGTGAATATGTGATTAAATTGATGATTTTAAATTGAAAGTGAATTGCTATATGATTTGATGTGATTTGTGTATGTGAGTGTGTCAAGTTTGGCATAATATGAAAATTTGAAGAAAATCAAGATTTCGAAAAATGCCTTCGGGCAAATCGAATTTTCGCTTTCGCTTATGTGTTATGTGGGTTTGGTCAGGTCCTATAAGTGGGACAAGTACACATTTGTCTGTTTTTAAGCCTTCTCCCGGCTACCTGTTAGTGGCATTAAAGTTCCGATCTCGGACTCCCATAAGTCACGGCTACACCGGACCGCTATGCGAGAAGGTGTAGTACGTTCCGTTCACGGCTGTACAGGACTATTATGCGGGAATGTGCAGTATGTTCTGTTTTGGACCGAACCAGACCATTTGATGTGTTATGTGTTTTGTTTTTGTTTCTAAGTGTAATGCATTGCATGTTTTGAAAAAGTTTAAGAAATATGGATTTTTGTTCATGAAATATGAAAAATGTGAAAAGTTTGAGACATCAAATTTTGTGGATTTTTCAGCCGAGAATTTATTGAAATTGTTTGGCAATAATTTGAAAGTTTGAGAAATAAGGGAATTGCCAATTTTTCTACTATGATATCTTTAAAAATAAACGGCAAAATTTTTGAAAAAAAAATATTTTCGCTTATCTTTCAATTTATAAATATATTATCCACGAGCTTTGTGCTTACCCCCCTTCATCCCCATCTTCAGGTATAGAGCAGGAGATCGGATGAAAGATTGTCAAGACCGTTTGTTCGATTGTGTATAGCGGGTATTTTGTGTAAAGTTGATTTTGGTATTGCTATGATATATGGCTAAATTGCCATTGATGTATTTCGAGCATGTATTTCAAAATGTATGAGGATTATGAATTTGTGTATATATTTGAGTATGATGTATATGAATCCTAATTTGTGTATTTGGACTTTATTATGGTTGGGATGTGAGTAGGATTATGAATAAGAATTGTTTGAGATATGATTGTTGAATGAGCTTTAGATGAGATGAATTATGAAATTGGGTATGGTTTTGTTATATGTTATGTAATTGGACAAATTAGTTTGTATATGAGTATGAATGTGAGGAATACGAATTGGGTATGGAAAATGACTTGAAGTGATTTAGAAATAGGATTGCGTTTGTTTATGCTGAGATCCTGGGATTTTGATATTTGTGTGACTGCTTAGGATTTTTAGAAGTGTTTATTTATCATTTTCAGGTTTTGGGTTTTTACAAATGCAGCCGTTATGTTGCCGAATTTTCGATAACAAAAGAAAGAAAAGAATTAAGATTTATGATTTGTTCTATGAGATTGAGAAATCGCATGTTAAGAAGATTAATATGCATTGAGAGTTGTATAGGGTTGAATTTCCAAAAGTGGAATTTATGTGTTTGGATTTGATAATATGGATTAAAAGATGAAAGGATTGTATAAGAAAGAAAAGAAAAAAAACTTATACTAGTTTTGGAATGTCTTAGGGTTTCCAATGTGACGTCTTTTTCGATAAGTGTGTTCCGATATCGGGTTTCGCTTTCGTTCGCTTTGTCTTCTGATTTATGTTTCCGCTTTCGAGTCATTCGCTTCTGATTTGTGATTCGATTCGTATCCGATTTGATTTTGCCTTATATTTCGTTTCTTTTCTTTGATTCAATTCATGTTCTTTCATTTTCGTATTCGATTTCGATTTGCTTCCGCTTTCATTTTGAGTTTCGCTTTGTTCTTCGATTCTTTCATTTCCATTTTTCAGGTTGAGATCGGGTCCCAACAATTTTTCCCCAAAGAAATCATACTTCAACCCCTTTATTATTGCCTCTTGAAAACCGTCCATATTTTCCAAGAAATTGTTAAATCTGAAAGGATGAAGGATTCTAACAAAGTCAAACAAGTTGTCAATCCTTATAGGAGTATAGTCAGAAATTCTAACGTCTAGGAATTTTGTTGCTTCCTGAAAAAGAATTTAGCCAATCCACATTTACCAAAACCCTATCCACCTTTCCTAATATGCCAAAATGAACTTTGTTTATTAAACCAGGTGAATCTATGACCTTCAAATTTCAGATCTATGAGTTCCACCTCCTGCATACAATCATACATATCTGAAGAATAATTGTGTAAATTACAATTTCCTTCTGCTTCAAATATTAATAAAGTGTTGTTAAAGTCACCACATACTAACCATGGATAATTTACCGAGGCCTTTAATCTTCTTATAGAATTTCAGAGTTCAGTCCTTTGAAACCTGAGGTTAAAATCATAAACAAAAGTAGTTAAAACACTAGAGTTTTCCATCTTGAAGTAGATCTTAGTGTGAATAAACTACTGATTTGTTTCCAGAACATTCATCTCTAAGAAATCACCATCATAAGCAACAATAATCCTACCATAGGCATGGATTTGGTGGTTTGTTAAAAACTGTCATTTCCTACCCAAACAACAAAGCTTATTCATATTTGCTTCCCTAATTTTAGTTTCCAAAAGACAAAAAACCTTAAGCCTCTCCTTCAGGACAAAATCCCTTATCGCATTAAGCTTGGAAGAGTTATTTATTCCACGTACATTACATACTATCACAGTCATAGGAGATTGTTTTTTTAACCTTTGGAGCCTTTCCTACTACTCTTATTACTTTTCCTAAAAGTCACTTGTTCAAACTACTCCTCTTGAAGCCCACCATTCGACAGATAAGCCTTTTGTACTCTTCTTTCATTCTATTGGGGATCAGAAACTCCTTCATCTAGGTTAGTTTCACTAGTTTCCAACCCATTTACCCCCTTACCCATTTAGAGTATTATTTTGATCAATCAATGGTATCTGACTAATTCCTCCCTTTTTGTCTAAAGCTATTCTATTTCTTTTATGAATGCTCCCACAATTTTAAGAGAATTTTTTTCCAACTGAATTGGTTCATAATTTTCAACAATTTGTTCAGCCTCCTCACCATCTTTCTTTTCTTTCGAATCATACTTTTCTATACCCATTATCTCTTAATAGTCTCCTCTAGTGAATATTCATCCAATAGGTTTCCATTCTTTACCTTGAGCTTTGAGAGACGGTTTCCATTGGTATGTTACTATAACCCTATCCTATCTATGAGAATGCTCATTTGCCAACCTTAAGATAGGAATGCAATCTTTCATTTATTTAGAAATGTCCATACTCACACACAATCTAACAAACTCGACCCTTTTTCTCAAAGCGGTGTTTTCGTCCATACATATAGGTTTCTCCAATTAACTAGCTAGCATACTCAACCTTTTGGTAGTCTAATATTCTAAAGGAATATTGTGAATGTTCACCCATAAAGGAATGTTCTTCATTCTGATTTTTTCTAATTCCATTCCCTGTTGTCAATTTTGAAGAAATAAGGGGAGTTGAGAGATATGCCAAGGGCCTTCTTTAATTATCTTTTGTGCTTCTGATTTTGAGAAAGTGAAGATTATGTTATCCTCTTCAGTAAGCATTACCTCCTTTAAACCTCTTCCTTTCCAATTCTTCTAAGTCCAAGCTTATATCACTAGAAAAGCAGGTCTTTTGTCCATAAAAAAACCAACTAGAGTAGTCTCCCATGTCCTAACTCCTTCCTGCAGAATATTAAGGCTAAGAGCTACCATTAATTTCCCTTTAATCTTCACAGGAGGACTGAAAATAAAAGAAGAATCAGAATTATCTCCCACTACCTGTTTCCATGTCTTCCTAGTTCCTCTAATAGATTCTCCTTATGTTAGAACAATCATCTTAGGAGGAAAATCTGAGATAGAGGGAGGGGTATTTTTAGAGAGGGGTAGGGAGGAAAAATGAGCTTTAGAAGATTGGGAGGGGGAGGAGGGCGTAGCATGTAGATTAGCAGTTTTTAGAGGGGTATTTTTAGAGAGGGGTGGGGAGGAAAAATGGTTTATAGAAGATTAGGAGGGACAAGAGGGTGTAGCATGTAGGTTAGCAATTTTTAGAGAAGAAGATAATAAAGAAAAATCCGTCTCCATTCTATTTGTAACCCTAATCTATTGGTATTTGAATGCAGGTCATCCAATGGAGGAGCAATTGGAAAGAGGGCAAGAGTAAGTTTTCGAAATAAAGGGAGGTGGGTGTTTTATGAAATAGTAAAGGTAGCAACGAAAAAAAAACAACAATGAATAGGGTATTTAGATGAAAGAAAGAGGAGTTCAATTATGGGTTAAGGTTTGGTGGGTGGAAAGAGGTTTGGGAGAAGATAGAGTTTCTGTGAAGCTCATCTCATTAAAGGAAGGATTAGAAAAACAAGAAAAGGGCGGGTATTTAGATTTAAGAAGGAAGGAATAGAGGACTAGGATAGGGTTCGGTGGATGGAAGGGTGGGTTAGAGAGAAGCTAGAGTTTCTCTCTCATTGTTTTTTGGAATGCAGAGATTGATTAAGAGAGTAAGAACTTGGAAGAGAAGAAAGAGAAGTGAGGAGAGGATAGGTTCAAAGGAAATAGAAGTGTCCCAGAAAAGCAGGAATGTACTAAAGAAAAACAATCACACTAGGTACTGAATATTGTTAAAATCCATCTCACCTAACTCTTCCTTGAACATTACTACCATTGTAAAGACCAAGTCTTTATTCCTTTTTGTTTCTTCACAAAGTCTCAAGCCAAGTTGAACAAGCACATGTGCCATGATTAAAACAAATATTACATGAGCATTATTTTTAAGCAGATAGTCAAAGCTTAGTCAAAAATAATAATCATAATCTTCTGCAGTCTTCTACAATCCTACATCAGGAATTATAGGTTACGATCCAATCCTCCTCTTTCTGAGGCACTCCGCTATAACAAAGGCAAGCTTGAAATATTATGAAGCATTGAGCCTAGGGTCACAATAAGTGTGATAGCATGAGCTCAAATCATCAAATGTCACCCTTCGTAACCCACCAATGCACTTTGTAATATTATGCCAAACATCTCCAAGTGAACTCCACCTGGGTGGAGCACTCTGTAATATTATGCCAAACATCTCCAGATGAACTCCACCTGGGCGGCTTCTCTCTTGTTCAATTACATCAAAGAATGCTCTCACCTCAATCTACCTCAATATAAGTAATAATACTGAAGTATTTTAACAATTGTGACAATATTACTCTAGAGCGACAAAAACTTCTTTCTTGATACGCAAAACATAAATATTTTATTTGACAACCAACAAAAACGATGAGGCAAGGTCGGAGGAATGAGGGAGGGCTTTGAGAGAAGGGGTAAACAAAGCACAAAATTTAATCATCTGCTTAAGTTTAATTTAAATAGTGGGTCCCACATTTAATAAAAAACTAAATATTGTATTTAATTAAAAACTAGGTCCCACCTTGCCACGTTAACGTAAGGCCCCACTAAAATGAATAAAAAATTATTTTACAAGTGTCAAATCAGCACTGACCTGACACTTAATAGAGAAATTTGAATTTTCCATTAAGGTGACGTCAAACTTTAATGTTTTTCAAATGTTAGGGTTATAATTGTTCACTTCATAATGTTTGGGTAAAACTTGTCGATTGGTGCAACTTAGGGTCAAAAAGTGATCCTTTTGCCTATTTGTTTTATTTTAGGAGACAACAAGTAAAGATTGTATCAAATTGCAGTTTTATTGATCAAAATCACAAAAAAAACGTATTTTCATCTCTCTTATATAAGAATTTGGATATTTTAGAAAGATAAGAAGAGACTAGGTTTTGAGTAAGAAAAAAAGAGATAAAAACACACCTACTACCTTATCCATCATTCTCTTTTTGTTTCTTTTTAGTTTTCTCTCAATTATTCATCTTTTCTTCTATATTTTTTTTTATCTTGGAACTAAAGTTCTGTATGGTTAACTCCAAATACTCTCATTCAAGGGGATTCAAAACTTCAGTTATAACCTTATGAGATTTTGTTTTAAACTTATATTTATGTTTTAATTTAAGTATTTCTTGTTTTATGTTCTTATATTTTATAAATAATTAATATTTATTAATCTGACAAATTAATTTGATGTTAATTATTATGTAGCTATTAATGAATTTAGTAATCGGTAATTGTCATAAAGGATTGGTACAAGTAGTAAATAAGTTATTTATGAATTTACACATTTAACTTATAAGAAACAAAAAAACTAAGTTGAATAGTTGTAGCTATCTCAATTATTTATTCTAGGATTTGGTCTTTTTTCACTAAGTTTATTTCTATAATTTAATTGATATGGAATGCTATCATACCTAATCAATTGATGGTAAGTTTTTGTTTGAATGTTGGGTTTGAACAAATTAATTTAGAAAAACTTGAGACTTATTATGGCTATCCTAATATGTTTCAGGTAAACAACTTGAATTACAAAAATTATTCTTTTTGAACTAATGATCAGCATTACAATTAGATGAGATCTTTCTTTTGAATTGAAGTTAAGTATTCATGAATTTCTCACTTTTTTATTTAGTTGATTTATTTTGATTCCCTGTTAATTTTAATAAATTAGTTAATTAACCATAAACTCCTACTTTGTTTTGTTAATTGAACTTAAGAAACTAGCTTTTTAGTTCATTTGAGATTCGACCAGGTTCTATGACTACTATAAAAAGTTTAGTGAAAATTTTAAGGACTTCGATAACCGAATCAAAATTTTGACGTTATTATCAGAGAACTATTTTAGTTTCTTATTTTTGTGTTATTTCATAGTTTACTCCTAATCTCTTGTCTTGTATGATTCATTCTTCTCAAACACTTGAATTGTAACATAATCTAGAAATTGAGAAGACAATGCATCATTTAAGGAAAGAGACTAAGTAAGGGAGCGACCATTCACCTTCAAAAGTGAAATGTTGAGATTTATCTAACCATGGGTGAAGGTTTTAATGTCCAAGAAGTTAAAGAAAAGATAGAAAATCCTAACATTAAAACATTGAGGGAGTTAACAACATCAAATTTGAATCAACAACCCTTATGCGTACAATTTCTAGATGTTAAGGTAGATTTTAAATTGAAATCTGGTTTGATTCACTTACTCCCAATTTTTCGTGGACTTATAGGTGAGGATTCAAAGAAACACTTGAAAAAATTTTATATTGTCTGCTTTGCAATGAAGCCACAAGGAGTGATAGAAGAACAAATTAATCTCAAACCTTTCTGTTCTCATCGAAATATAAGGCAAAGGATTGATTATATTTTCTTCCCTCTGACTTAGTGATAACATGGAATGACATAAAAAGGTTGTTCCTAAAGAAGTTCTTTCTTGCATATAATACAATTCATTCGAAAGACATTGTATGAATATTGGGGGAGATTTAAAGAGTTATGTGAAAATTGCCTACATCACAAGATCCTTGACCAATTTTAATTTAGTAATTTTATGAAGGGCTATTGCTAATAGATAGGAGAATGGTATATGCAACTAGCAAAGGAGCTTCAGTAGACAAAACACTTGAAGCTGCCAAGCAGTTGACATCAAATATGGTGAAAAATCTCAACAGTTTGGGACAAGGATGGATGAAGTTGTTAAGCGTGTGAATGAGACAAGTAACATAACCCTTGAGGATAAAATTTCAGATTTGGCTACTTTAGTTCATCAAATGGCTGTAGGCTAGTTACAATCAACATGAGTGTACGAACTATGCTCATTCTTTGGCCATCCTATGGATATATGCCCTATATTGGAATAAGACTTCCTTCAAGAAGCTTACATAATAAGGGAATTTCTTGGTCAATTTTGATGAAAATATGACCCTTGTTACAATCATTATAATCCAGGATGAAGGAATTATCAAAATTTTAGCTATGGAAATCGAGGAAGGCAATAAAGATATCAACCTCACAATTTCAATAGAAAACCTCCCCTATATATTCTCAATCTCAATCTTCAAATTCAAATATTTCTTTGGATGAAATTGTTAAAGCACTTACTACTAATACTCAATAATTTAATAGGATAGAGCAAGCCTTCAGAATCTAGGAAACTAAATCATTCAATTAGCCACCTATGTTAGTAAATTAGAAGCCCAAGCATTAGGAAAATTACCTTCCCAAACTATGGTGAATCCTAAGGAGAATGTGAGTACAATAACTTTGATAGGTGGTAAAGAAATTCAATATGGATTTGCCTTACCAATTAAGATAGAAAGGTATGATGAAGGAGAAAAAGAAGATGAACCTCTAACTCAAGAATCAATAAAGGTAAAAGTGATTTATGTTCATCAACATCAACTCATGCACTTGTACCTACTTTCTCTAGCAGGTTGACCAAATCAAAAGAAGAGGAACATGAAAGAGAGAGATTAGAAACCTTTAGAAAGGTGCAAATTAACATATAATTTCTAAAAGGCATCCAACAAATTCTAAAATATGCAAAGTTTTTTAAAAAACAATGCATGAATAAAAGGAAGTTGAAGGATAAGGAGAGAATAAATTTGGGTAAGAATGTATTAGCTGTGATAAATTGAAATTTACCAAAAAATGCAAAGATCCATGTATGTTTACACTTCCATATGTTATTAGTAATAAGAAAATTGAATGTGCCATGCTAGACCTAGGTACATCTATTAAGGCTTTAAATTTTAATTCTTTGTAAGAAACTAATGTCATTACTTGGATAGTTGATCGTTCTTATATACGTCTTATTGCTGTTATAAAGGATGCTTTACTCCAAATTAATGTTTTAGTATTTCTAAAATTTATATCTTGAAAATAGATGGAGATATGTAGATAGTGTTGATCATTCACGTTCGATTTTATTAAGAAGGTTGTTTATAAAGATAGCTAAGATGAAAATCAATACAGATGAGGGTACTTTTTTGTTGAGTTTGATGGAGAGATATTGAAGTTCATTATTTTTGAAGCAATGAAGTAACCTAATGATTTTCAATTCATTTACCATATGGGATATTATGGATTCATTTTTGCAAGATATTTTTAAAGAAGAAAATGTTAATGATGAGTTAGAGTTTAATGTTAAACCAGAAGTGAACAGGCAAGTTGATGAAACTTATAAAGTTATTCATTATTAGGATACTAATATAGTCAAAAACTTTAAATGTTGAACTTAATATAACTCGCAACGAAATGTTATCTTCTATTTTACAGGCTCTAAAGATAGAATTGAAGGCCTTACTTGAAGAATTTTATTAAGGTGAAGGAGAGTCATTATCTACGATCATATAAAAAAGGCTTGGAAAGTCATTATCTATGATCATATAAAAAAGGTTGGCTACAAGGCACGAGGAAAACCTAGTAGCGCTACTTAAGGATTACAAAACTGCAATTGCTTGGACTTTTGCAGACATAAAAGGCATTAGGCAAAAATTTGCATGCATATGATTCTTTTAAAAAAGAATGCTAAGCCAATAAAGGAACTCCAAAAAAGACTCAATTCAACAATGAAATATGTGGTAATGAAAGAGGTTCTAAAACTTTTAGATGCAAGTATAATCTATCCAATCTCGAAAAATGAATGGGTAAGCCTAGTGCATGTTGTGCCTAAGAAAATTAGTATGACAATAATACGAAACTAAAATGATGAGTTGTACCAATGTGTATAGTGTAACACCCAAATACCCCCTGGGAGGATACATGGATGCCACCCAAGACAGGACAAACAACTCAAAACGTTTCACAC
>JANTNU010358896.1:0-12525 GCA_024752395.1 Erythroxylum havanense
GAAGATTTGAGTGGATTTTACCGTTGAAGCCAACATAAGTCGACTAGCACATCATAAGTCGACTTATATATCAAGTGGGAATAACATAAGTCGACTAGAACAGCATAAGTCGACTAATATATGAAGATCTGATGTTTTATGCACATCTAAAAAACGTCATAGAATGAGCATTTTCCTGACATTTTATGCATGTTTTTTGAAAATTGCATTTAATGATGTTTTATGCACGTTTCTAAAAAAAGTCACAGAATGTGCATGTTCATGATATTTTATGCATGTTTTAGAAAAAACATCACAGAATGTTCATTTTTTTGACATTTTATGCACGTTTCTTGATTGTGCATTTTTGTGATATTTAATGCACTTATCCAAAAAACGTTGCAGAATGTGCATTTTAGTGACGTTGTATGCACATTTTTTGAATGTGCATTTTCATGACGTTTTACGCATGTTTCCACAAAATGTCACAAAATGTGCATTTTTGTGTCGTTTTATTCAGGTTTCCAAAAAACATCACAGAATGTGCATTTTCGTGATGTTTTATGAACTTTTTAAATGTGCATTTTCATGACGTTTTATGCACATTTCCAAAAAAAAGTCAAAGAATGTCCCTTTTTGTGACATTTTATGAAAGTTTTTGGATTGTGCATTTTTATGACATTTTATAAATGTTTCCAAAAAAAGTCGCAGAATGTGCATTTTTCTGACATTTTATGGACATTTCTTGAATGTGCATTTTCGTGACATTTTATGCACATTTCTAAAAAATGTCACAGAATGAGCATTTTTGGGACGTTTTATTCACATTTCCAAAACATCACAGAATGTGCATTTTCGTGACGTTTTATGCATATTTTTTGAATGTGCATTTTCGTGGTGTTTTATGCACGCTTCCAAAAAAGTGTCGCAAAATGTGACTTTTCGTGACATTTTATGCACGTTTTTTGAATGTCCTTTTTCATGACGTTTTATGTACGTTTTAAAAAAAATCACAGAATGTGCATTTTCGTGACGTTTTATGTGCATTTCTAAAAAAAGTCACAGAATGTGCATTTTCGTGACGTTTTATGTGCATTTCCAAAAAACGTCACAGAATGTGCATTTTTTCAATGTTTTATGCATGTTTCCAAAAAACGTCACAGAATGTGCATTTTTGTGATATTTTATGCATGTTTCCTAAAAGCGTCGCAGAACGTGCATTTTTGTGATATTTTATACATGTTTTTTATTGTGAATTTTCGTGACATTTTATGCACTTTTTTAGAAAACTTCGCAGAATGTGCATTTTTGGGACGTTTTATGCATGTTTCCAAAAAATGTCACAGCATATGCATTTTCGTGACGTTTTATGCACGTTTCCAAAAAACTTCACAAAATGTGCATTTTCATGACGTTTTATGCACTTTTCGAATGTGCATTTTCATGACGTTTTATGCACGTTTCAAAAAAAAGTCACAGAATGTCCATTTTTGTGACATTTTATGCACAATTCCAAAAAACGTCGCAGAATGTCCATTTTTCTGACATTTTATGCACATTTTTTGGATATGCATTTTCGTGACGTTTCATGGACGTTTCCAGAATGTGCATTTTCGTGACGTTTTATACACGTTTTTTAAATTTACATTTTTGTGACGTTTTATGCACGCTTCCAAAAAATATCACAGAATGTGCATTTTCGTGATGTTTTATGCATGTTTTTTGAATGTACATTTTCGTGACGTTTTATGCACGTTTCCAAAAAAAGTCACAGAATGTGCATTTTTGTGACGTTTTATGCATGTTTCCAATAAACATCACATAATGTACATTTTTGTGACATTTTACGCAATTTTTCAAAAAACATCGCGGAATGTGCATTTTCGTGACGTTTTATGCAAGTTTTCAAAAAAATGTCACAGAATGCGCATTTTGATAACAATTTATGCATGTTTCTAAAAAACATCACATAATGTGCATTTTCGTGATATTTTTTGCATTTTTTTGACGGTGCATTTTAATGACGTTTTATGCACGTTTCCATAAAAGGTCACAGAATGTCCATTTTTGTGACATTTTATGCACGTTTTTTAATTGTGCATTTTCGTGACGTTTTATGCACGTTTCCAAAAACCATCACAGAATATGTATTTTAGTGACGTTTTATGCATGTTTTTTGAATGAGCATTTTCATGACGTTTTATGCACGTTCTAAAAAAAGTCATAGAATGTGCATTTTCGTGACATTTGATGCATGTTTCCAAAAATCGTCGCAGAACATGCATTTTTGTGATATTTTATGCACATTTTTTTATTGTGCATTTTTGTGACATTTTATGTACTTTTCAAAAAAACGTCGCAGAATTGACATTTTCGAGACATTTTAAACACATTTTTTGAATGTGTATTTTCGTAACGATTTATATACGTTTCTAAAAAATGTCACAGAATGTGCATTTTCCTAACATTTTATGCACGTTTCCAAAAAACATCACAGAATGTACATTTTCTTGTTGTTTTATGCACTTTTTTGAAAGTGCATTTTCATGACGTTTTATGCGCGTTTCCAAAAACAGTCACAGAATGTCCATTTTTGTGACATTTTATGCACGTTTTTTTATTGTGCATTTTCGTGACATTTTATGCATGTTTCCAAAATACATCGGAGAATATGCATTTTCTTGACGTTTTATGCACATTTTTTGAATGTGCTTTTTCGTGACGTTTCATGGACATTTCCAAAAAATGTCACAGAATGTAGTTTTTTGTGACGTTTTATGCACGTTTCCAAAAAACATCACAGAATGTGCATTTTCGTAACATTTTATGCACATTTTCTGAATGTACATTTTGTGACGTTTTATGTATGCTTTTAAAAAAGGTCGCAGAACGTGACTTTTTGTGACATTTTTGGCACGTTTTTTGAATGTGCATTTTTTCAAAAAATGTCACAGAATGTGCATTTTTGTGACTTTTTATGCGCGTTTATAAAAGTCACAGAATGTGCATTTTTTTTTACGTTTTATGCACATTTCGAAAAACGTCACAGAACGTGCATTTTTGTGAGATTCTATGCACGTTTTTTGAATGTGCATTTTTGTGACATTTTATGTACGCTTCCAAAAAACGTCGCAAAACGTTACTTTTTGTGAGATTTTATGCACGTTTTTTGCATGTGCATTTTTATGACGTTTTATGCAAGTTTCCAAAAAAACATCACAGAATGTGCATTTTTGTGATGTTTTATGCACGTTTTTTGAATGTGCATTTTGGTGACGTTTTATGCATGTTTTCAAAAAATGTCGCAGAAGGTGACTTTTCTTGACATTTTATGCACGTTTTTTGAATATACATTTTTGTGACGTTTTATGCATGTTTTCAAAAAATGTCATAGAATGTGCATTTTTGTGACTTTTTATGCACATTTCTAAAAAGGTCACAGAATGCACATTTTTCGACGTTTTATGCACGTTTCCAAAACGTCAAAATGTGCACTTTTGTGACGTTTTATAAACGTTTCCAAAAAGCATCACATAATTTGCATTTTCGTGATCTTTTATGCACTTTTTTTAATGTACATTTTCATGACGTTTTATACACATTTCTAAAAAAATAACAGAATATCCATTTTTGTGACATTTTATGCACATTTTTTGATTGTGTATCTTCGTGATATTTTATACATGTTTCAAAAAACGTCGCAGAATATGCATTTTTTGACGTTTTATGCACATTTTTTGAATGTGTATTTTCCTGGCTTTTTATGGCCGTTTCCAAAAAGTGTCTTTTGTGACGTTTTATGCACGTTTTCAAAAAACATCACAGAATGTGCATTTTTGTGATGTTTTATGTACGTTTTTTGAATGTACATTTTGGTGACGTTTTATGCACGTTTTCAAAAAATGTCACAGAAGGTGACTTTCTTGATATTTTATGCATGTTTTTTGATTGTACATTTTTGTGACGTTTTATGCACGTTTTCAAAAAATATCACAGACTGTGCATTTTTGTGATTTTTTATGCACGTTTCCAAAAAAGTCACGAAATGCGCATTTTTCGACGTTTTATGTACTTTTCCAAAAACGTCAGAATGTGCATTTTTGTGACATTCTATGCAGGTTTTTTGAATGTCATTTTCGTGACGTTTTATGCGCGTTTCCAAAAAGTGTCGCAGAATGTTACTTTTCGTGACATTTTATGCACTTTTTTGAATGTGCATTTTTGTGACATTTTATGCACTTTTACAAATAATATCACAGAATGTGCATTTTTGTGACGTTTTATGCACTTTCTTGAATGTGCATTTTCGTGATATTTTACGTACGTTTCCAAAAAATGCCATAGAATGAGCATTTTAATGACGTTTTATACACGTTTTCAAAAAAGTCACAGAATGTGCATTTTCGTGACGTTTTGTGCACGTTTTTTGAATGTGTATTTTCACGACGTTTTATAGACGTTTCCAAAAAATGTCACAGAATGTGCATTTTTTTGACATTTTATACATGTTTTTTGAATGTACATTTTCGTGATGTTTTATGCACGTTCCCAAAAAACGTTGAAGAATTTGACTTTTCGTTCAATGTGTATTTTTGTGATGTTATATGCATGTTTCAAAAAAATGTCACATAATGTGCATTTTTGTGACTTTTTATGCACACTTCTAAAAAACGTCACAAAATGTGCATTTTTTCAATGTTTTATACACGTTTCTAAAAAATGTCACAGAATTTGCATTTTCGTGATGTTTTACGGACGATTCAAAAAAATATCACAGAATGTGCATTTTCTAATGTTTTATGCACTTTTCCAAAAAAACATCACAGAATGTTCATTTTCGTGACCTTTTATGCACGTTTCTAAAAAACGTCACAGAATGTACATTTTAGTGACATTTTATGAATGTTTCTAAAAAATGTCACAGAATGTGCATTTTTGTGACGTTTTATGCACGTTTTTTAAATGTGCATTTTCGTGATGTTTTATACACGTTTCCAAAATATGTCACAAAATGTGCATTTTCGTGACATTTTATGCATGTCTTTTGAATGTGCATTTTCGTAACGTTTTATGCACATTTCCAAAAAACGCTGCAGAATGTGACTTTTTGTGACATTTTATGCATGTTTTTTGAATATGTATTTTTGTGACGTTTTACGCACGTTTCGAAAAAACGTCAAAGAGTGCATTTTCTATGTTTTATGCACGATTCCCAGAAAATGTAACAAAATTTGCATTTTTGTGACGTTCTATGCAGGTTTTTTGAATGTCATTTTCGTGACGTTTTATGCGCGTTTCCAAAAAATGTCGCAGAATGTTACTTTTCGTGACATTTTATGCACGATTTTGAATGTGTATTTTTGTGACATTTTATGCACTTTTGCAAAAAATATCACAGAATGTGCATTTTCATGACGCTTTATGCACTTTCTTGAATGTGCATTTTCGTGATATTTTACGTACGTTTCTAAAAAACGCCATAGAATGAGCATTTTTGTGATGTTTTATGCATGTTTTTTGAAATTGCATTTTAATGACATTTTATACACGTTTTCAAAAAAGTCACAGAATGTGCATTTTTGTGACGTTTTATCCATGCTTCGAAAAAACATAACAGAATGTGCATTTTTGTGATATTTTATGCGCTTTTTTGAATGTGCATTTTCGTGACGATTTATGCACGTTTAAACAAAAAAGTCACAGAATGTCCATTTTTGTGACACTTTATGAATGTTTTTGGATTGTACATTTTTGTGATATTTTGTTGACGCTTCCAAAAAACGTCACAGAATGTGCATTTTCTTGACGTTTTATGGACATTTTTTTAATGTGCATTTTTGTGACGTTTTATATACGTTTCCAAAAAATGTCACAGAATGAGCATTTTTGTGACGTTTTATACACATTTCCAAAACATCACAGAATGTGCATTTTCATGACGTTTTATGCACGTTTCTTGAATGTGTATTTTCGCGATGTTTTATACACGTTTCCAAAAAATGTCACAGAATGTGCATTTTCGTGACATTTTATGCACGTTTTTTGAATGTGCATTTTTGTGACGTTTTATGCACGTTTCCAAAAGACGTTGCAGAATGTGAGTTTTCGTTCAATGTGTATTTTTGTGACGTTATATGCATGTTTCAAAAAAATATCACAGAATGTGCATTTTTGTGACTTTTTATGCATGCTTCTAAAAAACGTCACAGCATGTACATTTTTCAATGTTTTATACACGTTTCTAAAAAATAGCACAGAATTTTCATTTTCGTGACATTTTACGGACGTTTCCAAAAAATGTCACAGAATGTGCATTCTTCTGATGTTTTATGCACTTTTCCAAAAAACATCACAGAATGTGCATTTTCGTGACCTTTTATGCACGTTTCTAAAAAACGTCACAGAATGTACATTTTCGTTACGTTTTATGAATGTTTCCAAAAAATGTCACAGAATGTGCATTTTTGTGACGTTTTATACACATTTTTTGAATGTTCATTTTCGTGATGTTTTATACACGTTTCCAAAAATTGTCACAGAATGTGCATTTTCGTGACATTTTATGCACGTTTTTTGAATGTACATTTTCGTGACGTTTTATGCACGTTTCCAAAAAACGTTGCAGAATGTGACTTTTTGTGACATTTTATGCATGTTTTTTGAATGTGTATTTTTGTGACGTTTCCAAAAAATGCCACATAATGTGCATTTTTGTGACTTTTTATGCACGTTTCGAAAAAACATCAAAGAGTGCATTTTTTATGTTTTATGCACGATTCCCAAAAACGTAAAAAAAATGTTCATTTTTGTGACGTACTATGCAGGCTTTTTGAATGTCATTTTCGTGACGTTTTATGCACGTTTTCAAAAAATGTCGCAGAATGTTACTTTTCGTGACATTTTATGCACGTTTTTTGAATGTGCATTTTTGTGACGTTTTATGCACTTTTGCAAAAAATATCACAGAATGTGCATTTTTGCGACGTTTTATGCACTTTCTTGAAAGTGCATTTTCGTGATATTTTACGTACGTTTCCAAAAACGCCATAGAATGAGCATTTTTGTGATGTTTTATGCATGTTTTTTGAAATTGCATTTTAATGACGTTTTATACACGTTTTCAAAAATGTCACAGAATGTGCATTTTTGTGACGTTTTATGCATGCTTCGAAAAAACATCACAGAATGTGCATTTTCGTGGTGTTTTAGGCGCTTTTTTGAATGTGCATTTTCATGACGATTTATGCACGTTTCCACAAAAAAGTCACAGAATGTCCAATTTTATGACACTTTATGAACGTTTTTGGATTGTGCATTTTTGTGACGTTTTGTTGAGGTTTCCAAAAAACGTCACAGAATGTGCATTTTCCTGGCGTTTTATGGACATTTTTTGAATTTGCATTTTCGTGACGTTTTATATACGCTTCCAAAAAATGTCACAGAATGAGCATTTTTGTGACGTTTTATGCACATTTCCAAAACATCACAGAATGTGCATTTTCGTGACGTTTTAT
Source organism: Erythroxylum havanense (assembly GCA_024752395.1). Taxonomy (NCBI): domain Eukaryota; kingdom Viridiplantae; phylum Streptophyta; class Magnoliopsida; order Malpighiales; family Erythroxylaceae; genus Erythroxylum; species Erythroxylum havanense. The sequence continues at coordinate 7,494 of JANTNU010358896.1, forward strand.
GCACGTTTTTTGAATATGCATTTTTGTGATATTTTATACACGTTTCCAAAAAATGTCACAAAATGCGTATTTTCGTGACATTTTATGCACGTTTTTTGAATGTGCATTTTCGTGACATTTTATGCACGTTTCCAAAAAACGTTGGAGAATGTGACTTTTCGTTCAATGTGTATTTTTGTGACGTTATATGTATGTTTCAAAAAAATGTCACAGAATGTGCATTTTTGTGACTTTTTATCCACGTTTCCAAAAAACGTCACAGAATGTGCATTTTTTCAATGTTTTATGCACGTTTCTAAAAAATGTCACAGAATTTGCATTTTCGTGATATTTTACGGACGTTTCCAAAAAATGTCACAGAATGTGCATTTTTCTAATGTTTTATGCACTTTTCCAGAAAACATCACAGAATGTGCATTTTCGTGACCTTTTATGCACGTTTCAAAAAAACGTCACAGAATGTACATTTTCGTGACGTTTTATGAATGTTTCAAAAAAATGTTATAGAATGTGCATTTTTGTGACATTTTATGCAGTTTTTTTAATGTGCATTTTCGTGATGTTTTATACACGTTTTCAAAAAATGTCACAGAATGTGCATTTTCGTGACATTTTATGCACGTTTTTTGAATGTGCATTTTCGTGATGTTTGATACACGTTTCCAAAAAATGTTACAGAATGTGACTTTTTGTGACATTTTATGAATGTTTTTTCAATGTGTATTTTGTAACGTTTTACGCACGTTTCCAAAAAATGTCACAGAATGTGCATTTTTGTGACTTTTTATGCACGTTTCGAAAAAAAGTCAAAGAGTACATTTTTTATGTTTTATGCACGATTCCCAGAAAACGTAACAAAATATGCATTTTTGTGACGTTTTATGCAGGTTTTTTGAATGTCATTTTTGTGACGTTTTATGCACGTTTCCTAAAAATGTCGCAGAATGTTACTTTTCGTGACATTTTATGCACGATTTTGAATGTGCATTTTTGTGAGATTTTATGCACTTTTGCAAAAAAATATCAGAGAATGTGCATTTTCATGACGCTTTATGTACTTTTTTGAATGTGCATTTTCGTGATATTTTACGTACGTTTCCAAAAAACGCCATAGAATGAGCGTTTTTGTGATGTTTTATGCATGTTTTTTGAAATTGCATTTTAATGACGTTTTATACACGTTTTCAAAAAAGTCACAGAATGTGCATTTTTGTGACGTTTCATGCATGCTTCGAAAAAACATCACAGAATGTGTATTTTCGTGATATTTTATGCACTTTTTTGAATGTGCATTTTCATGACGATTTATGCTCGTTTCCACAAAAAAGTCACAGAGTGTCCATTTTTGTGACACTTTATTAACGTTTTTGGATTGTGCATTTTTTGATATTTTGTTGACGTTTCCAAAAAACGTCGCAGAATGTGCATTTTCTTGGCGTTTTATGAACGTTTCCAAAAAACGTTGCGGAATGTGACTTTTTTTGACATTTTCTGCATGTTTTTTCAATTAGTATTTTTGTAACGCTTTACGCATGTTTCCAAAAAATATCACAGAATGTGCATTTTTGTGACTTTTTATGCACGTTTCCAAAAAACGTCAAATTTTTTTATGTTTTATGCATGATTCCCAAAAACGTAACAAAATGTGCATTTTTGTGACATTCTATGCAGGTTTTTTGAATGCCATTTTCGTGACGTTTTATATACGTTTACAAAAAATGTCGCAAAATGTTACTTTTCGTGACATTTTATGCATGTTTTTTGAATATGCATTTTTGTGACGTTTTATGCACTTTTGCAAAAAATTTCACAGAATGTCCATTTTCATGACGTTTTATGCACTTTCTTGAATGTGCATTTTTGTAATATTTTACGTACGTTTCCAAAAAATGCCATAGAATGAGCATTTTTGTGATGTTTTATGCATGTTTTTGAAATTGCATTTTAATGACGTTTTATACACGTTTTTAAAAAAGTTACATAATGTGCATTTTTGTGACGTTTTATGCATGCTTCGAAAAAACATCACAGAATGTGCATTTTCGTGATGTTTTATGCGCTTTTTTGAATGTGCATTTTCATGACGATTTATGCACGTTTCCACAAAAAAGTCACAGAATGTCCATTTTTGTGACACTTTATGAACGTTTTTGGATTGTGCATTTTTTGACATTTTGTTGACGTTTCCAAAAAACGTCGCAGAATGTGCATTTTTCTGGCGTTTTATGCACATTTTTTTAATGTGCATTTTCGTGACGTTTTATATACGTTTCCAAAAAATGACACAGAATGAGTATTTTTGTGACGTTTTATGCACATTTCCAAAACATAACAGAATGTGCATTTTTGTGACGTTTTATGCACGTGTTTTGAATGTGCATTTTCGTGATGTTTTATACACGATTCCAAAAAATGTCACAGAATGTGCATTTTCGTGACATTTTATACATGTTTTTTGAGTGTGCATTTTCGTGACGTTATACGCACATTTCCAAAAAACGTTGCAGAATGTGACTTTTCGTTCAATGTGTATTTTTGACGTTATATGCATGTTTCCAAAAATATCACAGAATGTGCATTTTTGTGTCGTTTTATGCACGTTTCCAAAAAATGTCGCATAATGTGACTTTTCGTGAAATTTTATACACGTTTTTTTAATGTTAATTTTTGTGACGTTTTATGCACGTTTCCGAAAAATGTCACACAAAGTACATTTTCGTAACGTTTTATGCACGTTTCCAAAAAATGTTGCATAATGTGACTTTTCGTGATATTTTATGCATGTTTTTAATGTGCATTTTTTTGGCGTTTTATGCACGTTTCCAAAAAAGTCACAGAACGTGCATTTTTTGACGTTTTATACACATTTCCAAAAACGTCACAGAATGTGCATTTTCGTGACATTTTATGCACATTTTCAAAAAAAAATAACAGAATATGCATTTTCGTGATGTTTTATGCACTTTTATGAATGTGCATTTTCATGACGTTTTATGCACGTTTCCAAAAAAAGTCACAGAATGTCCATTTTTTGTGACACTTTATGCACATTTTTTGATTGTGCATTTTCGTGACATTTTATGCACGTTTCCAAAAAATGTCACAGAATGTCCATTTTGGCACGTTTTGCGCACTATTCCAGATAACATCACAGAATGTGCATTTTGGGACGTTTTGCGCACTATTCCAGAAAACGTCGCAGAATGGCATTTTTGTGACTTTTTATGCACGTTTCCAAAAATGTCACAGAATGTGTATTTTTTAATGTTTTATGCACGTTTTCAACAAACGTCACAGAATGTGCATTTTCGTGACGTTTTATGCATGTTTTTTGAATGCGCATTTTCATGACGTTCTACACACGTTTCTAAACAAAGTTACAGAATGTGCAATTTCATGACGTTTTATTAGTGTTTCCATAAAACGTCGCAGAACGTGCATTTTTGGGACATTTTATGCACATTTTTTGAATGTGCATTTTTGTGACGTTTTATGCACATTTCCAAAAAATGTCACAGAATATGCATTTTTCGTGACGTTTTTGCACGTTTCCAAAAAAGTCACAGAATGTGCATTTTTTTAACGTTTTATGCACGTTTCCAAAAACGTCAAAGAATGTACATTTTTGTGACGTGTTATGTACATTTCCAAAAAATGTCGCAGAATGTGATTTTTCGTGACATTTTATGCTCGTTTTTTAATGCGCATTTTTGTAACGTTTTGTGCACGTTTTTGAATACACATTTTTGTAACGTTTTATACACGTTTCCAAAAAATATCACAGAATGCGCATTTTTGTGACTTTTTATGCACGTTTCCAAAAAACGTCATAAAATGTGCATTTTTTGATGTTTTATGGACATTTCCAAAAAATGTCACATAATGTGCATTTTCGTGACGTTTTATGCATATGTTTTGAATGCATATTTTTATGACATTTTACGCATGTTTTCAAAAAAAGTCACAGAATGTGCATTTCGGTGATGTTTTATGCATGTTCCCAAAAAATGTCACAGAATGTGTATTTTTGTGACATTTTATGCACTTTTTTGATTGAGCATTTTTGTGACGTTTTATGCACGTTTCAAAAAAAAGTCACAAAATGTGTCCAAAAAATGTCACAGAATGTCCATTTTTGTGACGTTTTATGCATGTTTCTAAAAAAACATCACAGAATGTGTGTTTTCGTGACTTTTTATGCACGTTTTTTGAAAGCGCATTTTCGTGACGTTTTATGCACGTTTCCAAAAAATGTCACAGAATGTGACTTTTTGTGGCATTTTGTACACGTTTCCAAAAATGTCACAGAATGTGCATTATTCGATGTTTTATGCACGTCTCCAAAAAATGTTGCAGAAGATGCATTTTCCTGACATTTTATGCACATTTTTTGAATGTGCATTTTTGTGACGTTTTATGCATGTTTCAAAAAACTGTCACAGAATGTTCATTTTTGTTACTTTTCATGCACGTTTCCAAAAAACGTCACAGAATGTGCATTTTTCGATGTTTTATGCACGTTTCCAAAAAAATGTCACAGAATATGCATTTTCGTGACATTTTATGCATGTTTTTTGAATGTACATTTTCATGACGTTTTATGTACATTTCTAAAAAAAGTCACAGAATGTGCATTTTCGTGACGTTTTACGCATGCTTCCAAAAAAACGTCGTAGAATGTGCATGTTTTTGACGTTTTATGCACTTTTTTATTGTCCATTTTTGTGACATTTTATGCACTTTTCCAAAAAGACGTCGTAGAATGTGCATTTTAGTGACGTTTTATGCGCTTTGTTTGAATGTGCATTTTCGTGGCGTTTTATGGTTGTTTCCAAAAAATGTTACAGAATGTGCATTTTTGTGACGTTTTATGCACGTTTTCAAAAAACATCACAGAATGTGCATTTTCGTGATGTTTTATGCACTTTTATTGTTGGACCCCGATCCTTGAGTGAAAATTAGAAATGTGAATATGAAAGTAAATGAATGTGTTGGTGTATAAATTGTGTTACAAATGTTATTTGTGCCTTAA